>JARHVA010006154.1:457500-472500 GCA_037957365.1 Torreya grandis | reverse complement strand
CCATATTTTAATCATACGCATGGATATTTGTATGGATTATTGAGTCATTTTATGAGGCTCAAATGTATTGTTGTACATCCTATCATGTGTATTTTGATATTCAATGATGAAATGTAATAAATTATACATTATAATTTATGATTATGTAATACAAAAACATTATATATATTATATATAATTATAAACTTTGTAAAATATTAGAGGCTATATATTTTTGTATAGCTACAAATGTAGATTATTTCAATGTACCTATTAACAATTTTTCCACCATTAGTCAAAGTTTATTATGTGAAAGTTTTAAGGAATAATATATTCATGGAGAGAAGAATAAAAATAGTCTATATAACATCGTAAAACCTTCATCATTCCAAAACCATGCCCATAAATAACTCACGAGTCTAAATTTTGACAGAGGTTTCTTTTATTCCTCTAACTAGCTAGTTGCACGCTAGTGAAGGCAATTTTCAAATTCTTGTTATATGAAGGTGAAGAAGAGTTGGATAGAATGGTTTTTGTTTTAATTTAGTTCCCATATTACCTAAATATTGCATTTATTATGTATAAATCTAATATTTTCAAACTTTTATCACTTATTGACACACTCTATCTTATAAGAACCCATCGAGTCTCAATATCTCTAAGTGCACACCTTAAGGGGTGAACCAAGAAAGGGGTGGGAAAAAATAATGATTCATAGGATTTATGTCCCTTTTTACACTTTTTATCTGCATACTTGTCTCCTAAAAACCTTATCCCTAAGCTTGTTCTTCTCTATTGCACATTCCTTAGGCATTTTCCACCCTTTATCCCCCTTTTCCTAACCTAATCCCATTTTGATAGTTTTCATAACTATATCAGATATTTAAAACCCCTATTATTTTTTAAATAAACTTAAATTTCTCACTTAGTTCATTATTCAACATTTTTCATTATCAAATTCACTACTAGGTTGACCAGGTCGACCCTGTCAACTGAAACTTTTAGAAGGGGCTAGGGTTAAATATTCCTATATATAAAAGATCATTTTGAAATTATTTAGAGAAGATAATAATAATAATATCTATTACACATCTACTTATCCACCATTCTACTTGAGAAACAAGCTTAGGGTTTCATACTTTCTTTGGAGATATAAATCATGTTTTTTGGAAAAGTCTTTTCGATGCATTGATAGGTTGTGTATCCTAGAGATGATTTGTCCTTGTCATCCTTACATACTAAAACAACCTCTTATGAATCACCTTGACCAAGGGAGAGATTTTGGCTTGGTAGGTTGATATTCAAAGGTAAGTATACATAGCTTTTTTCCTCCTTTATAAGAGTAGATAGATATGCATTTGCACTTCACTTCCATGTGTTGGGATTTTGTATATAGTGACATGAGTATATGTCTTATATGCATGTTTAATTTCATTTTTTTAACCCCCACTTTGTGCCACAACCTTTATTGAGCACTAGATTAGAATTTACTTTAATTGTTATTAGTTTAGTGAATATAAAACATAGGGCTTAGTTAGGGTTATTGTATGATTGTGATTGATTGGAGGCTTTAGAACCCTCCTTAGTATTGTTTATTGTGATAAGATATCCCCTAATTTGTTTTAGTGGATCCCCATTTTGGTCATGTTCCTTATTATCTAAGGTATCCCCAATCAGAAGTGTAACTCTAATTTATCTTCTTTGAGTTAGGATTTATTTATAGACATGATGAATTTATGATTGAATATATTCTAGTGAACCTGACATGAATATAACCCTTATTGGGTTTATCTTACATTTTTCATTATTTTATCAAATTTATTTCTCTATATTTGTGATACTGGGTCGATAGTGTTAGTATAGTTCTAAATTTTGTGTGTAGGTTTAAGACACAATCACATTAATATGACCATTATATTTATGTAAGTTTTTCATTAGGTATAAGATACTAGGTAAACTCTATTGACACAATACATTTTTCCAAACTTCTAGACAAACTAATAGGTTAACTCTATCGATAGAGTACATTTTATAGACTTCCAAATAGAATACTAAGTCAACTCTATTAATAAAGTACACTTTTTAGACTTATAAAAAGCATAATAGGTTGACCATGTCGACATAGTATACTTTACAAGATTTAGCAGTAGGGTTTTATAGAATTAGGTTAACCTAATTGACCTAGTTGAAAGAAATTTAAAGTAGCTTAAATAGAAATCTTTCAAATTCTAAGCATCTTGTAACCCATGAAGGTTCCTTTCTCTCCTTCTCTACCATTTCTATCATTTCATTATATTTCTATTTTTCATAGTTTATAGTCTTTAAAACTACCCCCATGCAATAAACTAGGTCAACCATATCGATGTAGTTTTTCATTATTTATTCTATCTAGAAAATTAGGTTGACACTATTAACTTAGTTATTTTCCACGCCCTTGATTTCATAGTACAATAATGACACTATTGACTCTATTCTATATTTTCTACATACACTATCATCTAAAACAACACTATACTATGTTTTAAAGTTGGAATTAACACTTATATGCTATTAATTAGCTCACACTTTCATATTTAGTTGCTTTCATTATTTGAATATATCACATAGTATAATTATGTGGTTTTTTAATATACCATTTAGTTGCACTATTTTTCTCTTTTATGCACACACTACCAAATCACGTATTCTTAAAATACATTTTAATAACTATCTACCCAAAGCTTACCTACTTGGATGAATCCAACATGGTTTTCTAGCCAAGTATAAACACATGGTTAATGGTATATATTGGCTAAGCACCTAACACCTTTATCATTACAATGTGTGAAGTGAGGGGGTAGGCCCTAATACCAAGCTAGTATCATTGCCAACATAGATCCCTTCCAGCCTAAACATCCTAAAACCATCCATAGATTACTTTCTAGTTATTTGTTAATAACCAATTTATTATAAAATCTAAAATCATACTCTAATAATATAACAACATTTAGGATGACCACTTATTTAGATTTTACTTTCCAAGTTGACTGCTTGCTCTTTACTCAACTATATATTGTATTACAAAATTTGCATTATCCAATATTGGTAAAGATTTTGTGTTGTGTGCCTAAATTGTATCAACCTCATTGACCCAGTTTGAATGTTTATTTACTTTCATTTATTACTTTCAAAAAATACTTGCAAATTTTTTCTTATTTCAATACATAGTCATTTTGCTTGACATAGTCTCTTACAGACTGTCTATTTTCCATGCCTATAGTACTAGGTTGACCCTATCGACACAATATTATTTTCTACTTCCTAGGATATAGAATTAGGTCAACCTTGTCAACGCTATATATTTTTCTACTTATTAGTTTCCCAAGTTATAGAACTAGGTCAACTTAGTCAACCATGTATCCTTATTTTCTCAACTTTTAGACCTTATTTTCTATACTAGGTCAACCTAGTTGACTCTATATAGTTTTCTACCTCTTCCTATATCCTTGCTTCCACATCACTCATGCCTTATTTATTCCTTCTCCTTCATCATGAACTTCATGATTGCATACAACACTAAGTTGAATTCAATGGATATGATGAGTCTTACTGACCCTCATAGGATCTCCCATAAAAATATTAGGGTTCTTCTCTTTGATAAGAGTAATGTTCATATATCCACTTGTATAATGAACTATGGGAACCATCCTCATTCCTCTTTGATATGTAATCCTCTCTTATCACTTTAATATCAATCCAAATTAGAGTATACCCCTTAAATTCTCTTCTTTATCTCTAAATTTCCTCAACATCAAGGAAAATATCCTTCTACCACTTACCATCTCATGATTAGTGATCAAATTAAAGAGCCCCATTCACCTTCTCCTACATTCTCACATGGATTTGGGGATACTAGATTTTTTTATTTTTATCCTCTTCCCTCTATTTTAATGCCTTCTTATACAATGACTTATTCTTATTTAACTTATTCTACCTCTATTCCTAGTATAATATCTAACATGGTAGGTTCTACATCTAGTAGGCCTCTCCCAAGACCTAGTCTCCTTAGCTCTTCCACTAATGCATCATTTCTTACTAATTATAATCATAATTCTAGTGCTTTCACTTCTCATCCCTTCATTATTCCATCTTTTTCCATACAAACAAATTTTACCACTAGTGCCTCCCATTCTAACAACTCTTCTCAACTTCCGATCAACACCAATAGTGGTACCCAACCCACTAATTCTCATTGTAATGCTTCAAATATTAAAAACAATGCAACTCAAACCCATCATATTTTATTACAAATGCTTAATCAAATGAGTAATTTTCAATCTCATAATAAAAATAAAATGTTGTGAATGCAAAACCAACTTATCCATCTTTAAACCCACCCTCAATATATGCTATGGGACATGCATAATCAAAATGTTCCCCCACCTCCTCTTCAGGATTCCCATGGTAATATTATACCTCAACCTCCTCTTGTTAACAAGACAATCAAGCATCTTCAAAATGAACCTCTTACATCTAAAATTACTAATATTTATATAGGAGGTATCACCCCTACCATTTATAATATGATAGAAGACCTTGTCTAATAAATGAGAACATAATATGGTAGATGATAAAATTTTCCATCTATTTACCAATGCTCTTTATCCCAAGTTGAAATATCAGGTCTACACTCTCTCCATGTACCTTAGAGGAGGTCATTGACCAAGAAAAACATTAAGATTTCCTTATATGTTAATTTAAGATGCCCCAACCTTCTTCAGGTACTCGTATCTTACTTAAGAACAATAATATTTATGCTACCAATGATGGTGTCATAGACTCTTACAACACCATTCATGTTATTCAAGTTGTTCCTAACCAATATTTGGTACCATCTCCCCCTTCTCAATAATTCACCAATCATCATTTATCTTCACCTAATAACATTAGTGTTCACAAACCTTTATCCTCAGCTAAATTATTGAAATGTCTACCGAAGCCTCTTTCACAAATACTTTATCCCACTCATCCTATGAAATATTTGTATGATCCCAAAAAAAAATCATGTTATTTGGGGTCATTCTCATGAGACCTATATGCAAATTTGTAATTTGGATATGAATTTTCTTCTCGATCCTAATTTTGACCATGATTTTACCATTCAAAAACACCAATAATCCTATGACATTGATTTAAAATATAATGAAACTCCTAATAAATATCAATATTTAAATCAATCTTATGTTCATTTGGACATCTATAAATAACCTCTTCCAAATCACCAAGATAACCAAGGCAAGCCCACCCCTTCCACCAACAATGTAGATGGTATCATTTACCTAAATCTAGAAGATAATGTGGTTAATATGACTAATATGTAAAGGGTGGTTTCTTTCATTGATCCTTGACCTATTTACACACCTCTATTATCTTATCCAAGATTCTTTTCCAACTCACTTAAATGAGTTGTGGCAAGATGACCTTATAAATTTTGATGAACCAATTCCAACTCCTCCCTTGGATAACACTTCCCATTCTATTTCTACCACCCTTCCATCTTCTTTACCTAACACTAAGATACTCAAGCTTCTATCAACACATCTTCTAGCACTTCTCAAAACCAATCTACTCCAATAGTTTCATCATCTCAACATAAATTACAACCTTGTTCTAAACCTTCTACCTCTTATCAACATAAATTTTAATGTACTTTGGTTCATCCTTCTAAGGACCTCCTTTAACACTATGAACCTATTTATAACAATATTCTTATGGGTTATGATGAGTGGGATCCCATCATAGACCTCACTAATATCCCATCCCAAATTCCATTTATTGAGATTATGAGGACCTATCCTCATCATCAAAATCATCTTATGTAACTTTTTTGTTTAAATGAACATTCCTCATCCTCCCCTAGTAGGATGTGAAGAACCCTTATTTGGATCTAAAGATAACATATTGAAACAACGTGAAGAGATGTTCATCCATGTCGACAAAACAATGGACACTTTTCTTTCACTAAAGTCTCCCATTGATTATATGATTCCTGATGAGATATACTTTGTGTAGATGATCTTCCTCTATTCATTAGTTTCCAAATTGGTGATATCCAAGTTAAGCATGCCTTGATTGATGACGGTTCTATCACTTGTGTTGTCTCTCTTAATTTTATCAAAAATCTTAGATATTATGAATGTAATCTCAAATCCACATGTAACACATGTCAAGGATATGATCAAAGTAAAATTCCTCCTTTCGGTTGTGTTTGGATCCCCATTATTGTCACACCTATCACTATTGATGTGAAGGAGATGATATTTAACTTTCCTCTAGCTTATAACATTTTGCTTGATAGGACATAGAATTATCATATAATATTAGTTAATTCTTTTGATTGATAATGAATTAAACTCCCTCACAATGGATTTATCTATAAGATTGAAGTTAATACAAGTCCATGAAATTTCAAAGAATTCAAAGACAATGGTGTCTTCAATATTATTACTCTTAAACCTTTGCCTAGTGTTACATTTTGTGAATCTCAATGATTCAACTTTCCCATCAAATCCACTCAAGGTTACAATGGTCCTCCTAAAATCATTGGGAATATTCCCCCTAACCTCCTACATTTTGTTGATGATGAACCTGATGAGATCAATCTCAAGATTAAAAATTATGATCTCTTACCTCATCTCATCTCTCATTTTCCTACTTATTTACAACCTTTTTATTGTAAACCACCTTATGATAACATCCCCATTATCTTGACTAAGACTCAGCATTCCACTCATCACACCTCATCAGATGAAAATGTCATCCTTACCTACAACATTGATCTTCATATGCTTGATTACGATTATGGTTATACCTTAGATGATCCATTCTTAGTTAGTCTTATTTAGGCACATGGTAAGATTATCCATTACCATTCCTCTTTGAATTAGTATTTTAGTATATCTTCCCATATTCCATTGTATATAATTCCTTATTTTAGCACTTTTTCTCTTTATCATAGGGTAGAGATGGTGTAGACACCTCTAGTTTTTGAGGAACCTCATATGAGTATGATTATTGATCATGCTATGACTGAGCCTTATCACTTTGATAGGTACCATGACCCTTATAGCCTAATTATCCCTAAGATGAATACAAATCTCCTTAATCCTTATATAGACCCTACTCATCCCTCAATATAGCCCACTTTGGAGCTTGTTTTCATTGCCTTTTTAGCTAATGTTATCCCTTCTTATAATCCTATCGCTCCTTCCATCAAGCCTAGTCTAATCCTTTCACCACCACCACCTTATTTTGATGATGTTTTTATTCCTTTACTATATATGGATCCATTTACCACCAAATGGGCCAACAAGCCTTCCCAAACTCTTTTTACTTATATTACACCTTTTCTTATGATTACCTCTAGTAAGCCTACTCATAGGTGTAATTATTGCTTGCATGACATAGATAATCATTCATCCATACATTATCACAAGATAAGACAATATATTGACACTCTACATATTTCTACCCCTCAATCCTTAGATAAGGCCATACCTCCCAAAAAGTTACTACCTAAGTATATTCTTAAATATAGAGAGGCGTATTATCTCTAGCACCAATGTATTACCCATCACACTGATCATTATCACATCCTTCAGTATCATCTTAAATATCATATTTTAATTATTATTTCACCTTCTACCATTATTCTCATAATTCATTCCTACAAGAAGGATCCCCCTTCTTCCCCCATGGTTCCACATCCTATGTTTCCCTCTCCTCTTATTGTCCCTTCTTCACCTCCTATTTCTCCACCTATGAATCCTTCACCGATAGACCTTCCCTCACTTGTGGATCCTTTTCCACCTATGAATCCCTCCCCTATGGATCCTTTCTCATTTATTATTTCTTCATCACTTATAGATACCACTCCCATGCATTATTTTGATAATATCTTACCTAATATCCCTCCTTAGCACAATCCATCAAGCATTCTTACCTTTTATATTGAGGATATTAGACATACAATATTTTCCCAATTTTCATTGAAGATAGATGAGACATTAGTTATGATTCACATTAAACTTTATAGAGACCTATCAGATGTTCTGGATAATGTATGTGGACAAATTTATTAGTAATTATGAGCACATGCATGGTGTTCTTACATTTTCATTTGGATTAGATGCGTGATCCAATCTTATATAAATTTATCTATTTTGTTATATCATTTGACATTATGTCAAACTCTCATTTATCTTACATGGTGACTTTGATTTCACACTCTATATTGCTTATAGTGTAATTTATGTTTTCTTATGTATGTTTTATTTATCATTTATTTCTTTTTCCTCTTTCATTTATTTTTTATGATTCCCTTTTTCTCCTCTTTATGATTATTTTCTTTGTTATCTCTATATAAATAGATAGTTATCATTGTGAATTAGTTATACAAACCTTTTTTCCATTAGTAATTCCTTATATACCATGTGATCAGTTAGCAAATAATTAATCTAATTATAATCTCCTCTTACTAGTCCACTTTGGATCTCCTATATATCCTTTATTCCCTTTTTATAAACTAAGCATATACATGGTTGATACTTGAGATAACATGTTGGTTCATTGTTAAGCCTAAGTGTTTTAGTTAGTCTTATCTTTTGTCACTTAGCTTCCTTTAGCCTAAGCCTATAGCTCATTCATGTGTATCAATTTATCCCTCATGAATAGTCATTCCAAGTCCATATAGAGGAGGAATATTAAAAAAAAAAAACATAAAACATTCAAAAGCCAAATCATTTTACAAAAGGCAATGATCTAAAAGGCAAAAACATTCAAAATATTTATATGCCAAATCACACTAAAAGACATGATTCAAAGCACATCTCTTTATTCTAATAAAATATCAAACTCCATAGTTGGCCTCACAATAGAGATAAGGTCTATTGGGGTATGATAGGATAGTATATTACGAAAGGAGAATAAAAAAATATTTTAGTGCTACCTACTTTCTCACATAAGTACCCAATCTTTGTACTAGACTAACAGTTCTAAAAGGAGTCCTAAGGAATGGGAAACACATCATGAGAAGTGGAGTCCATTTTAATTTTCTTGTACCAATATACCTTCATTATTTGATCTTAGTATCATGCTTATTTCCATATATAGATTTGTGTCTATAATGAACAGGTTTCCTTTGTACATTGATGGTCACTAGTCACTTAATATCTTCTCACATCCTTAGTATGCCTCTTATCTTCTAAGGTTCTCTCATCAAATTCCTAAGTTATTATTTTTAAATTCCATTTTTCACACCATAAATTCCTCATATTTCCTCTTTAATAATATTATTTTATTCACTGATCACTCACCTATGGATTCCATTTGTGAGTTGTATTGTAAGACCATAGATAGGACTTGGTTTTCTTCATAAATTACCAAAATTTTACATTACTATTACCAACATCCCTATTTACCATATTTTTCCATTATTCCACCTTATTGGTGTTCCATTTGTGATTTACAGTGTAAGACCACAGGTAGGACCTACTTTTCTTCAAAAAAATTTCCAATAATCCAACTCACGACCAAAATTACATGTGTCAAATATGAGATAAGATGTGATTGATTATGAAGTTACACATCATGAACATATCTCCTAGTTTGATTTAGTGTTTTTTATTCTAATTCATTACTATTTCACTTCTATCTTCTTATTTTCTGATTGCATGTAAGAATCCAACCATATCCTAAAATTTCATACTTCCCAGCTTGAATTAGTGTTTGAAAAAAAAAATTCTCTTGTACTTTGCAATGTGATTTTAGTATTATTGATTGAATTAATTTTAATTATACCATTTTTTATTTCACATTTTTTTCTATTTTATTACATTATTAGCATACTTCTCAATGTGGCTTAGTGTGATTTTACTTGTCTTAATTTAGTGCCAATTTTTCTCTTGCTTTTAAAAAAAAAATTCCCATCTTGTTTTAGCACCGTATGGTTCTTTATACTTAGTCATTTTATTGTTGTTACACATTTCCCAATGTGAAATAGTGTGTAGTACATTTTTTATTATATTTTACCAAATCCTTTTTGCCTATTTCTTTCTAACCATGCATGTGTCCTACATAATGCTAGAAAAGAAACCATAATTCATATATTTCCTATAACATATACAACAAAAGATAAATACATATGCTAGAAAGAAATATATCCAAGCATCCATATCCACAACCATAATAAAAACACATAAAATCAACATCCAATTGACAAAATGAGATATCTATATATGTTATGTGTTTTCACAAAGTATAATAATCTACATTATCCTAGCTCTATAGCTGAGCTCTATCCTACCTATCTCATGGCCTATCCATGCTACCCATAGATGCCTTGGAATATACCCTCTTAATAATACACTATAAATATGTTTTTTTAGATCTAAATCATGTCACCTATCCCTATATGTTGGCTACTTAGGCATGTACCTGCACTAGCTGAGCATGTACCTTGCTAGTTGGGTCATGGTAGCCATATACATGGCTCTTTCTTATGACAAATCCTACCATGCATGTGTCTCTCCCACTCCCACCCCTATTCATGGTTTTTTCTCCTCCCTATACACCCATACTCACCTTTCCACCTATCCTACTAGTTTGAACTAGCTCCTTAGAAAAGACTCTGTCATAGGATCCTCTAGTGTCACTGGGTCATAGGGTACCAGTGCCTCATCAAAAATATCATGTAGTGCTACCATCACCTAGGGTCTCCACTAGTCTCCTCCACTACATGATCTATAAAATTCTAACTAGATAGATATCAAATAACAAATATATCTCAAAAATCTATCTATCTATAGTTTATCTCAAATAACGTAAGTAAAATTTTAGACCATCTCTTATTACCTATGTGTGTGTCACCTACTACCATCTCACCATTTACATTACCACCAAGAATAGTCTCCCCATTAGCATGTCCTCCCAATACCTCATATGTAGGTCACCTCTTAAGATGAAATCCTAGGGCCACCACTCATGCCCATCTCAAATTGCACTTAATTGGTACTTCTATCACCCAAATCTATCCTAACCCATCTAATGGGTCATCTGGGATGACCACCAACTTTAATCTTTCCTATAATTAGTGTATCCATCAATAGTGAAATCAAGGTGGTTGTTGCTCTTCATACTATAGTGATAGCGGTGGTACCTTTGGCACTCCTACATTCACATTCATATCATCTCTATCTTCTAACTATCATACTTAATCATTTCACAGTCTCTCATGTCATAGTCTAATCACTGTCCTAATAATTAGTGGCCCTAAGCCTCCTCTCCCCCTCAGAGATCTCACATTCTTGGCCAAAAATGTGGGAACCAATATCAATGCCAATATGTGAGGGAGTCATATATATCCTAATACATGAGCCACTATATGTGACTCTATCTACTTGGTATAGTGGCCTATAATCTATGTTTGCACCATTATCAATACCACTATCTCCCATCTCAACCATATAATAGAAATGTGCCCATATGGCTGCCACATGATGTTTGCATATCTAACTATATACATCATTGATATGTGGGGCATATCCCATTTTACCTAATCCCACTGCCACCTCTATACTTGAGGTAACTGATCATCAACCACATGGGGAAACCTAGTTAGTTGATACATAGGGAACCTCTCATATATCCATGAACTTAGTAATATAATAAGCCCCATAGATGTATACCCTATATAAAACACCACATACATGTTATGCATAAGATGTACCTAGATGATAGAACCTAAATTATATAATATCCCATAGTCCAATATAGTCTGGCGTAAGGCTATCACATATAGTGGTACCTTGCCATCCAACTTATGACACAACACTCATGTTGTCATAAGGCCTATAAATTCCTTTTGAATATAAGGATTCTGAGATGTATAAATGTTAAATAGGCTAACTCTCAACATGAGATATATCCTCTCTAATCTTGTCACCCATATGGCTAAGGATTTCCTCTCCTCCTATCTATCTGGTACTCTTTTGA
Organism: Torreya grandis; assembly: GCA_037957365.1. Classification (NCBI taxonomy): domain Eukaryota; kingdom Viridiplantae; phylum Streptophyta; class Pinopsida; order Cupressales; family Taxaceae; genus Torreya; species Torreya grandis. Next base: position 460,491 of record JARHVA010006154.1, on the reverse strand, counting down.
CCATGAACATACCTATTATAGGTAGTTTAAGGATCACATGGACATCATATATAGCGATACACACCTCAATTTTATCCTCATCCACCTCCTACATAAAGGTGTTAGTTAATCATTCCTAGGCTCCTAGGAACGTGACTATCAAATCAATACTTAATGGAACTCTACACATAACTATAATCCCTTATAAAACTAATGCAACTAATCTTGATCAATCCTTAGCTGATAATCACTCCAAGAGGTATAGGATCCATATCGCATCCACCAAGAACCAAAATCTTAGATGCCCCTACAATCATAAAATAACAAAAGATGTATTAGATCCTCCATATCATTTATAATCAAAATATATTCTTTTCAAAATTTAACAAAAATATGCCTAATTTACTTTAATTTGTTCATTTTTTTATCTATTTGACCTATTTTAGCCTATTCAACCATTATAGGCCTTTTTACCACTCTTTCAACCTCTTTACACTTTTATGTACTATTATGGTCACTTGGTCAAATATTAGGTTGACCAAATTTCCTTAATTTTGACAAAGTTGACTTAACAAACTAAGTTGACCCTTTACTTATCCCCCCTTAGTACTAAGTCATAATAGTGGATTTTTCTAATAGGTTGGTAGTCATGTACTAAGTTGGCAACATGAAAATTACACTAAGTTAGCACATACCTACTAAGTCAAAAGTGTAGATTTAACAAATTTTTAGCCTCTTAGGTTGATTTGGTCAACCTAGTTGTTTCTTCCTATCAACCCCTTTCATTTCCAATAATAAATGCCTTTCACTAGTTTTTAATCTAATCCTTTTAAACTCATTTCCCTATTTAGTTTCTACTACCCTTAGCAAATTTTTTAGGTTAATTTTTGTTCCTAGAACTACTCTAACTTAAAATTTTCTAAAAATATTTAAAAACAAGTTTGAGATTCTCAGTTGCCTACTTGTGTTGCACCCACCACCACCACTGGGAGTCCTTATCTCAACTATCATCTCATTTTCATCCTATCTTATTTGGTCTTTTAAAGCTCTTTTTCTCTCACCCACAAGTTAAAATAACAAATGACTTTCTTTTCACCCTATTTACACTTACTATTCATAATTCTTTACCTCTTAAATATTTTCCATGAGATTATTTGTTTTACTTATATCTTTGTTTGTACTAACCCATTTTTCAAATCATAAAATGTTCTAGAATTGTGATGACATAGAGAACCTTTTCAACTACTATATGACTATATTCCCAAAATTTCATTTATTGTCTATTTTTTGAACTAATCTCCATAGGTTTGCCTAATGTTATTCACATTAGATGCCTTCACTTCTCTTGTAGTATCCTTATTTATCTACATCACTAAGGTAAATAAAGATATTTATTTTTAAATTATGTCCTTTCATTTATCTTATTTTCTCCTTACTACATTTTAGTTGGCATTAGCATTATATGTTATCATTTTTTTTCCTGAAGCACCATCCCATGTTACACTCATATGACACAGGATGAGATTCAAGTGTGGAATATGTATACACATCATATTTTCAAACTTTTATCACTTATTGATGTTATCTATCTTATAGGAACTAGTTCAGTCTCAATCTCTCTGAGTGCATGCCTTAAGGGGTGCACCAAAAAAATGTTGGGTAGACCATTGGTGCTTTATAGGAATTTTATCATTTTTTCCACTTATTATCTACACACATCTCCTAAAAAACTTATCCCTTAGTTTTTTTTTTATCTATTTCACACTCCTCAATATTTTCCTACCTTTTGTCCCCCTTTTCCTAACATAATCACCTTTTGACAATTTAGATAACTATGTTGACTGTGTCAACCTTGTATTATTTTCTACATCAGCTTATATTTTAACTTAATTCATTATTCAACATGTTTAATAATAAAATTCAATACTAGGTCGACTGGGTTGACCCTTTCAACTAATTTTTTTTAATGGATTAAGGTTAAATCCACTTATATATAGAAGATCATTTCACCATTACTTAGGGAAAAGAATAAGTAATAGTTGTTGTGCATCTAATTATCCACCATTATACTTGAGGAATATGTTTAGGGTTTTATAATTTATTTAAAGATACAAATCTTGTCTTATGGAAAAGTATTTTGGATGGATTGATAGGTTGTGTAACCTAGATATTATTTATCCATGTCATTCTTACAATCACAATAACCTCTTACAAAGCACCTTGGCCAAGGGAGAGATTGAGGCTTGATGGGTTTGTATTTAAAGGTAAGTATTCCTAACTTTGTTTATAATTTGTAAGAGTATATAGATATGTATTTTCACTTATCTTCCATGCATTAGTATTCTATTTACATTGACATTAGTACAAGAATTCTATGCATATTTAATTTTATTGTTTCTAACCTTGACTTTGTGCCACAAAATTTAGTGAGCACTAGATTAGAATTTAATTTATTTTTTATTAGTTTAGTAAATATAAAATATATGGATTATTTATGGTTATTTAATGATTATAATTTATTTGAGGCTTTTAAACCCTCCCTAATATTTTTTATTATGATAAGAGATCCCCTAATTGGGTCTAATGGATCCCCATATTGATCATGTTCCCAATTATCTAATGTATCCCCAATAAAAAGTGTAAGTATGATATATATTGTTTGAGTTAGGATTTATTTATAGACATGATTCAATTATGATTACATACACATTGGTTTCAAGTTATATGTGCTTAAATTTATGAACAATCATTAAGGGAAGGTGCTCTAAAACTATTCTTAAACTCTAATGGTTCGATTTTATCTAGTATGTTTTCATTTTTGAGTTTATGTTTAAAATTAAAATTTGTGTGAGATATTATGGGAAAAAAATTTCATTCAATCATTTTCCTAAATTTTTAATGCTAAAATGGATAAAGGTAAAGGTATAGGTATCAGGGTTTCAAGCAAGCGAGATAGATAGTTAGAAAAGGCACTTTTTGAGATATTTAAGAGATTGTTTGAGAACATACAAT
>JARHVA010006154.1:325000-452500 GCA_037957365.1 Torreya grandis | reverse complement strand
AACAACAACTTAGTGGGCCAATAAAAGGTTAGATATGGATTTTGGATCCACCACAACTACTTGGGAGCATTTTGTAAACTTTTTTAGAGATTGGTGGCTACCCTAGTTGTAGTTTGATCATAAATTAATAGATTTCCAAAACTTGAAATAAGGGGATCTATCAATATATGAGTATTGGGAACCATTCAAAAATCTCTTAAAGTATGTTCCAAAGTATCAAATGGATGAGTTTTTTAAAATCAAGAAGTTCATCATGGGTTTAAAATCCAAAATTAGATGTGAAGTGGACATCCATGGGCCATCTGCCATGTACTAGGTATTTAAGAAAGTAGTTAAGTAGGAACAAAATTTAAAATCACTTATTGATGTCAGGGAATTTTCAAAAATAAGTTTGGAAGATCAAAGACAACCTTTAAGGAAAAGAACTGGAAATGGAATGAGAATTATAAGAACATATTCAATAGTCATTATGCAAGGTTCAATAAAGCTTCATGAAATAGGAAATCTCAAAATAGTTTCAAAGGAACAGATGGAGGATGATTTACATGTGGAGGATACCATTATGTTAATGACTATCCTTGGTGGACTATAGATGATATAAATAATAATTCATCCACCTCTATATCATAATAGGGAACCTTCTAGCAATGAATTCATACAATAGTTGGAAATCATCAAGATAAATATCAAACTTCTCCCATTAAAGTATCAAGTACTTTCTTTAGGCATCCTATTTCTATTTTGATATATATAAGATCCATTTAGTGTTTTATCTATCCTATAATGTTATGTAAATTATCTAGGAAAGTTTATTTTATGCAAAATGTTCAATCAGTTTAGTATGGGAATAAATCTAAGGTCAAGGTTGATAAGTGTCTTGTAGAGGCTAAAGTAAAGTTTATATAATTCACTATGGTAGTTTATATTTAGGTATCACTATTATGATCATATGATGTAATCATGTAAGTGAATTAGATCAATAATAAAAAAGCTAAGGTTGATTTTTTCCTGAAGAAAGTGGAATGCTTGGATGATTTGGGAAACCAAACCCAAATTTAGGGAGAAAAGAGAGTTGAAACTTAGGAAAATTTTATCCATTCAAATTAAAAAGTCTTAGAGAAAGGGATGCCAAGTATTCTTGGTCAAAATTAATGAAATTGAAGAAACCAAGAAAGCCTCTTTGGAATACTATCCCTTTCTACAAGAGTTTTAGGATGCTTTTTCTAGAGGGGTTGTCAATTTTACCTCCCAAAAGAGAATTCACATTTACTATTAATATCATTTAAGGGTCAGAATTTCAATCAAAGGATCATTAAAAAATGACAAAAAATGAAATGGCTAAGTTAAAATCCTAAATTCAATGGATGTTGGCCTATGGTTTGATTCAGCCAAGTGTTTCATCATGGGATAAAATTGAGAATAGGTATCCTTTACCTCACATTGATGATATTTTTTATTAGATGCATGGTGAAATAGTCTTTTTCAAGATTGATTTTCTAGTTAGGTACTATCAATTAAGAATTGGAGAGGAAGATATTATAAAAATCGTTTCTAAGACTTGATACGGGTACTATGAGTTCACAATGATTCCTTTCAAGCTATTGAATGCACATGTAAAATTCATAAATCTCATGAATAGTGTGTTCATGGATTACCTTGATTATTTTATGATAATATTTATTGAATACATCCTCATCTACTCAAAAAGTGAAGAAGATCATATTGAGAATTTACATTTTGTTTTATAATAGTTTTAGAAGCACAATCTCTATGGTAAATTATATATGTTTTCCTTATTTTAAATAATATTTAAATACTTGGGAGATGTTTTTTTTTATAGAAGGGATTTCTATGGATTCATCTAAGATTAGAGCCATCATGAAATGGTTAGAGGTGCATAGCTTTCTGGGTTTAGTAGGTTACTATACGATCTTTTTGCCAAATTTATCTAATATAACAAATCTAATTACCTCTCTTCAATGAAAAAAAAACATTTTATATGGTATAATAAGTGTGAAGAAGCATTTTATATTCTAAAATTTAGGCTCACTTCAACACCAATATTGTAGATCCTAGATCCAAACGTTCATTTTTAGTGATAATTGATGATTTTATAGGAGTTCCTATGAAATTTGATTCAATTGTAACTTATGAATCACAAAATTTGAAGCCATATGAATAAAATTATGCACCACATGAGTTAGAGTTAGACTCCATAGTACATTCTTTACAAGTATGAAGGCATTACTTATTGGGAAAATATTTTAAGCTCAAAACTCATAATTGGGGACTCAAGAACATATTCACCACACCTAATATTAATTCTCTTCATAGGCCATGGTTGTAATTATTTTTAGATTATGATTTTTAAATTATATAAATTAAGGGCAAATAAAATAGATTTGTATATGCCCTTAGTTTTATAAGGTACGTTACAACTTTGGATACTATAAGGAGTACCTTTTGAGATCATGTAGTAAATTTATCATTAGGAGATGAATTATAAGAGAGTTAGAGAAATATTTGTCTTAAAATTCACATGATATTAGATACAAGGGATTCCCACTTGAAAATAATGGACTTTTGAGATACAATGGAATAACATATGTGCCTAATAGGGAAATTTTAAGGATTATTGTGTTGATAGAGTTACACAATGCTCCATATTCAAGACATCTTAATGTGAATAAGATCTTATCATATCTAATATCACTATATTTATAGAAAGGAATCAAGAAATATGTAGCAAATTTTATGTCAAGATGTTTGGAATGTCAATAGTCAAGGATAAACCTATCAATCATGTTGGTTTTTTATTCCCACATTCCACACTTGAATGGAAGTGGCAAGCCATTAATATGGATTTTTTCCAAGGATTGACTATGTCAATGAATCATCATGATATGATATTGGTAGTTATTGATAAACTCACTAAAGTGTCACACTTCATTCCTAGTAATTTGATAGATGATGCACCAATTCTCATAAAAATATTTTTAAATAAAGTGTATATAATTCATGGGTTTCTAAAAAATATCATTTTAGATAGGGACCTTAAGATGACCTCAAGGTTTTGGAAAATTCTCAATTCAACCCTAGGTACATGATTTAACTTTAGTATAGCTTACCATCCATAAATAGATGGACAAATAAATAGATCAAATCAAATATTAGATAATATTTTAAGGATGTATTGCATGGACAAAAAATATAAATGGTAATAATACCTACCTTTAGTTGAGTTCACTTATAACAACTATTCTAATCAAATTTAAAAATGGCTCCTTTAAAGCATTATATGGTAGGAGGTGTAGAACACTAAACACTTGGGATAAGCTAGAAGATATAGTGGTATCTGGACTTGATATACTTTCTAAAATGGAAGATTTTTTTAGGATATTATGTTAGATATTGGCTATATCCAATGATAGGGAGAAAAGTTATTGTGGGTTGAAAAAGGTATCAAGACAATGCTTAGTTGGAGATAAGGTTTTTTTGTAGGTCAAACCCCAAAAGAGTGTCCTTAATTTTTGGAAATCATAAAAATGTCACCAAGATATGTGGGAAAATTTGATATTATACAAGTGATTAATCCTATAACATATAACTTGGTTTTTCACTAGCTTTAGTACAAATGTATACTATTTTTAATGTTACTTATCTTAATAAATATATCACTAATTTTTCACGTGTTTTGGATTAGAATACATTACAAGTTATGGATCCAATGGTTATCACAATAGAAAAAATAAAAATAATTTATACTCACAATATTATCTTTCATATTAGTGAATTATCACAATGCAAGGTCCAATGGGACCAGTATTCTAAAGATAGTACCACATGGGCAGATTTTAAAGAATTTTATAGTTTATTTTCTCATATATTTTAATAATTTTCTATTGAATGATATTACTTATTTTCGTAAATTTTTTTTGAAATAAAATTCATCAAGATGATGACCTATTTTAAAGGGGAAAGTTTTCACATCCTATCCCACTCTCTAAATATTACATTAGTATTAGTAAGAGAAGTGAAACTAATTATTAGTGGATTCTATTTTTTATGATATATATGAAAATTTATGTTGTATAGTTGATAATTATACTATTTTCTTTCATGATTAATTATGATTAAATGATACTCCCATGTGTATTTATATATATTATATTTATGTGTATTGGAACATTATATGGATATTTACATATATTTTGAGTATTGTATTATTCTATTAAAATCTTGTAGTAACTACCTTTTTTATCTGAGGTATTTACAGCACAATCCTACCCTCATAGAGTGAAACAAAGGGAGAGTATCATAGGGATGGAGGATGCATATATCATCATTTGGGATAGAAAGAATGAAATCGAACCTTCACACAAATACTTACTCTTGTGACTACTTAAATGCATTAAATTTTAATGGTCTTATATGAATGTGTTGAGTGTTTGATTTTAATTATCTATCTCTATGGTTAATATTGGATTATCACATTGATTTTGAGTTCATTATCTTACAGTGGCATAAATATTTCTTAATGGAAGCTCTTGATTAAAATAATAAATTAATTACACTCATATGCATTGGCTATTTGAGTCTCCATGAAACCATTATATGGGATAAAATTTGGTTGATGATGTATACTTGTGGTAGAATTATTTTATGATATTAAAACCCATAGAGTATTGAGTATTTATTAAACCATGCTTTGTATTTAAATCATGTATAGGTTATTACACTTATATATATAAAAAAATGAGGCAAAGGGCACCCAAGAAATTATCTTAAATGAGTTTTTGAAACTTAGGGAAAAATGGTTTTGGGTTTTGTGGAAGGATTTAGTAGATCTATTTCCATTCAAAATCCAAATCAAATGGAATACATTTTTATGTCATTATGATTTTGGGTTAACTTCGCCATATAGTGAAAATAAGGATTTTACATGTAGTTGTCATGCCAAAAATAAGGTTATGGACTTCAAGTTAATGATAATATGAAAATATCATGCAAACATGGAATTTGTGTCTCATTATGGTGAAATCATAGAGTTGTAGGAGAAATGGCAATACAATCAAAACATGAAGGAGAAAAGGAAATAGAATGAAAACAATGCATAGAAAAAGAATTTAGGGACAAAGATTGAGGAACAAAGCATTGGAAACAAGTAAATGGATTACCAAAACCTAATTCGAAAGGCATCCATTGTATTAGCCACGCAACTAAAGCTTTAAATTTTTAAATAGAAAATGTATGGCTTTTTGCTTATATCTATCATGGAAATAGTTTTTATTTAGAAAATTGGTGTCCCCAAAATTTCACACTTGATATTTTGGGATACCCCTATTGAAAATTTTGCATTTTTGTCCTATGTGAGTTAGTTGTACTTGTTAAATTAGTTATTTGAATAAAACTTTAAGATTTTAGTTGTTGTTGTGTTTGATTGCTTACTTTCCCAAATTGCTCCAAGTCACTCTAGAGGGTTGGAAAAATAGTTGCTTAAAATCCATCACTAAAAATCCATTTACTTACCCCTTTCAACATATCAAAGAAGCTAAAGTGCTTTAACTCATTCATAGTTCAAATCATGTTCTCTAATCTACTTATTTAAAAAAAAAGTAAATTTGGCCCATAAACCTGAACTACTCTTCCTAGTTGAAGCCAGAGTTATTAAGTAACTTTACTACATTTTTGAAGCCAAGAAAAGTAGTCTTATAAACCTGATAAACATTGCCTAGACATTTTGCCACAACTTTACTTACATAAAATCACAAGCAAAAGCAATACAATTTCATCAACCTAAGCTACTCATTGACCTATACCTATTTATGTTTATGGGGGTGCTCTACTCAAAAGGCTAAAGTATGTAAAGTAATTAATAAATATTATCTAAAAGGGGTCAAGGGTTTATGTGGCCTTTCCATGCTTGCCATTAATGCATTGGAATATATATATATATATATATATATATATATATAAGAAATTCCACCTTATTTATACATGGAAGCTAAGTTATCTAACCAAGTAACTATGTCTACAAACCTCAATCCATTTGATTTCATCCTCTAGAGCATATTCAATCATTTTTTCTTCGACCCATTTGTGCTTGAGGTAGGTATATCTCATGCATATGCTTCTTATAGAGTTTTTATCTTTTTATTTGTTCTTATCTTTACAAATTCCTTGTGTGACCATGAATGTTCCTTTGTTAGGTTTTATTCATTTCATTTTTTATTCTGATTCCTTAAGCATGCTTAGGTATTTTAAAATGCATAAATTACATTTATATTTGTTTTTCAAGTTAAAATTTGAGAAAAAATACCTAAGAAATCAACTATTTCAATATACCCTAGCAACTAGATTACCTTGCCCACTCGGGTTTACAAGGCCTCGTGTCTTACTTGGGTTTTTCAATTTAATTTGTGTACTCAAGTTCTTGAAACCAAGAAACTACCCTCAAGAAACCTAATTCTTAAGAGCCTCACCCTATGGGTTTTTTTAGCTCTACTTACTCAGGATTTACAGAACTACTTACTCAAGTTTCCAACCCTAAGTTGATTCCATTAATAAACCTAATTTACTAATGACTTATTCACCCAAAATTTTGATCTTAAGTAGCTGGCCTTGATAACCTTGACCCTCAAAGAGCTGACCCACTCAGGTTTCCCATTTTCCACTACTTTGGATTTTTTAGAAGTAGTTTCTTCCCTTGGTAAACCTGAAGTTTTAAATCATGAGAAACCCATAGAACACTACCAGTGACCTACCTAGAATCCTTCCCTATTTTTACTTACTAGGTTTTTCAAGTTTAAGTAACTTAGTAATGATAAACCAAAGTCACTAGCAAATGAAAACCTGAAGTTATTAATGCTTACTACTTTCAACCTATCTAGGTTTTCAAATGATTAAGACTTGTGCACTTCTCAGACTAACTTGGGGTTATGGGACCCTATTACTTAAAATGAGTTACTTAAGTTTTTAAAGATTTTTTGCTACTCTAAACATGAAGTTTGCTTAAGGATACTGTAAGAATAACAAGTTGAATATTTCCTAAAACTAGTTGAAGTAGTTAATTACCATCAAAGAACACACATCAAATTCCTATAGATTTATTTAGTTCCAATTTTTAGATCAAAAGGGTCAATAAGATTAGAAGAAGAAATATTTGAATTAGAAGAACAAACAACATAGATTGAAGAAGTCCTAGAGTTGGCACTTGAGGAGATTATAGAACCAAGCAAGAAAGGCAAAGAAAAAGATAATAAATCCAAGTCATAGGAGCTCAAGATGAAGTATGAATACAAGGGGTACCCAATTGAATTAAGCATCATTTCTAAGCTAACTAAGATAAGCGACACAGACATGGGGAATGTGTTTGTGACTGAATTACTATAGACATATAAGTCTATAGCTAAGACCCCACTCATGCATGCTATGACCAGTAGTGGAATTTTTCAAGTTAAAACTTTCACAATCTTATCTCAAATCCTTATATTTTTGCTAACAAGTGCCAAGTACTATGAATCTCTTACTAAGGTTTTGAGAGATGTTGTCGAAAATGTAGTTGCGAGATTGGATGTTTAATATCTCAACTACTGTATAAATATCCCAACATCACCAAAAATAATTTTTATGATAATATAAAAATACAATAAGTAATGGGAAACTAAGACATCATAATGTATTAAGATAATGAATACATATTACTTGAAGAAGGTGAAATAAATATCAAGGTTCCCTAAGTAAATAGTGAGATCAGACTTCATTCAAGAGGTGGATAACGTATTAATTACTATGCATAATCAATGGAGATAAGAATGCCAAATTTTTTTCACCCTAGATATATGCTTATATTATAACTATTGATGTTACTTGAATCTCTTCCAATATTGAATGGGCAAGAATCATAACTGAAAATATGGATCAACAATTGAGGAATGTATTATAGACTTTTGACTTCAAAATGACCTCATACCTTGTGTATGTAGTATCTTCAAATGTATATTTTTTTGAGACTAAGTAAAAAATTCACATTATCATCTATACCAATATATGAGTTTTATCCTCAACTGGGTCTTTTAGAATACTACAAATGTTACATTATAGTAAACAATGGGTTCTTTTATGAACTTATTTATAAATTGAATATAGCTCTGAAGCATAGAAGAGTATTAGATGTGATAAGACCATAAAATGGATCATTATATCTATGAAATAACATCCTTTTTCCTTACATAAAAATTGGATCTAAATGTAGTTTCTAAAATTATGATTTATTTAGAATGAAATAAAGAACTATATCTTGGTTATTTTTTTATAAATCATTATCTTCTTGTTTGTTGATTCTTGTTACTAAATATTTGTAAAAATATATTAATATATATATATATATATATATATATATATATATATATATATGTATGTATCCTATAATAAGCTATATTAGACATGAACATGAGGTAGTAACTAAATATAATCTTTGAGGTGAGCTACAAGCACTCTAGACATAACTACAACTCACCTAGGCTAGCTACAGACTCACTCAAATTTACTATGGACTCACTCAATTCATATATATAGACTCAGTTAGTACTTATACACTCATGTAATTAATTGAAGATGAGTTCAAAGCATCAAACATCAAGGAAGCCATCATAGTCATAAACAGTTCAAAAAATGCAACTTGAATAAAATCTATGGACTCTATAAGTTCTGAAATCTATGGACTCTGTAGGCCTAAAATCTATGGACTCTTTAGGTTATAAAATATATAGACTCTAAAGGTATAAAATATACAAAATCTATAGGTCTAAAATCTATGGACTTTTTAGGTTCTAAAATCTACATACTCTATAGGTCTAAAATCTAAGGACTCCACAGGTCTAAAATCTATAGACTCTATAGGTCTGAAATCTATAGACTCTATAAGTTTTAAAATATATGGACCCTATAAGTGTATCTACAAACTGTGCAGACATATCTATGGATTGTATATGTTTATCTATGGACTAACTCAAGATTATATCTATATTTATATTTATATAATTTTATTTCATAAATAATTCTCTTCATATTTCATGAAGATTGACCTTATGTTGTAAATAGATAATAACATCTCTCTTCATATTTTGTAGAAGATCAAGATGAGCTAGAATATCTAAGTTATTATGTTGTTCTCCATATTAGGTGGAGAGCATCTAGTATTGTTATTCCTAAATAATAATTTGGTTAGAACTATGAGATTATAAATGCAACCTCCCACACCATTGTAATCAATCTTGGTTATCAATAATACATTCTAAAGTTTTGTGACATAAATCTAGTGTTCTGATTAAAATCCTCTTCTGAGGAATGATTTGGCCACTCATTCTAAGTAAGATGGATAAATATATTTTTATTTATTTATTATTATGTAATTATGCTTTTGAATTATTATTATTTATTTTTCATGTAAATATTTATTTTTTATAAAGTTTATTGTGAACCTACAGATATTTTCTATGTTTATCATTTATTTTCAGTTCAAAAATTTACTTTCCTTTATTTTCAATTTAACAATTTACTTTCATGTAAGTGTGATTTACTTTCCTTCCAGTGTGATTTACTTTCTACAAGTTTTAGTTAATTTTCTATAAATTTTGGTGTGATTTAATTTCCTACAAGTGTGATTTACTTTTTGGAAGTGTGATTTACTTTTTTGAAAATGTGGTGTGATTTACTTTTTTGAAAAGTGTGGTGTGATTTACTTTTATTCAAGTATGCTTTTCAATTCTTGAAAGTGTGAAGTGTGGTAGAAGAGACTGGTTGTTAGATAACTCTTTCTCTTATTGCATATAGCATTAGACACCAACCCTAGATTGATATTAAATTATGAATTAATGACTCATAATTGTTGGCACCATTGCTAGGGACATGATGTTATTAGGAGATTCAAAATGTTTTAAGAGAATTGTCTAGTGGTAGTAGATAAATAAGTTCCTAGTGAGAGGGAATGTCTCTTTACATATTTTGACAAGAAATATTTAGTTAATGGTTTATTTATAATTTATTTTCCTACAAAATAGATTAGAATTTATTTTCTTACAACATAGAATAGAATTTAATTTTCTGCAATTAGCTTTAGAAATTTTAATTTCATGCAAACCCACCCCCACCCCCACCCCACCCCATGCCATACTACTGCTACTGTGTAGAAAATAAAAATTGATAATACCATATGAAAATATTTAAATGTTGATGTAGGATGGAGGAAGAAAATGATGGTCTACAATAATGTAAAAGATGGAGAAAAATGGGCTGAATTTCTGCAATTGTTCACAAAGTAAAATCTAGAATTTATGCCTTGTACCTATTAAAGGATTAATTTACATTTTTGAGGGTTGAACTACCTTCTAAAAGATTTGAGATCAACTATACATAGGATGAAACATTGTTTCACTTTTTTTAAACAATCAACAAAAGATCACATAATTTTTTGGTTAGTTGACTTTGAAAATATTGCATGTGATTTTATTTTCATAAGTAGAATAAGAAAAAAATACTCAATTAAATCAATCTCATTCTAAGAAGGATACTATAGATCATATCTTAAAACTCCTTGCATGTGGGTCAATACATAAATCAAGAATTTCATGTAAGTAAATCTCCATGCATGTAGTTTAATGAATAAATTTAGATTGCATGAAAATAAAAATCTATGCATATGGTTCAATACATAAATCAATTATTGCCTACAAATAAACCTTCATGCATGTGGTTAAATTCATAAATTTATATTTCATACAAATAAATCTTCATGTGTGTAGGTCAATGCATAAATCAATCATTGCATGTAAATAAATTACCATGCATGTGGGTCAATGTACAAATCAAACATTGCATGTAAATAAAATACCATGCATGAAGTTAGCTGCATAAATTTAGATTTCATACATAAATATAGGTGGAAAGATAACATGCATAATCTAGGTGGAAAAATAACATGCATGAAGTTAGTTTCATAAATTTAGATTGCATGCATAAATCTAGATGGAAAAATAACATGTATGAAGTTAGTTGCATAAGTTTAGATTTCATACATAAATATAGGTGGAAAGATATCATGCATTAAGTTAGTTGCATAAATTTATATTGCATGCATAAATCTAGGTGAAAAAATAGCATGCATGAAGTTAGTTACATAAATTTAGATTGCATGCATAAATCTAGATGGAAAAATAACATGCATGAATTTAGTTGCATAAATTTAGATTGCATGCATAAATCTAGGTGGAAAGATATCATGCATGAAGTTAGTTGCATAAATTTAGATTTCAAAAAAATAAATATCCATGCATTATCATTATCCCTATGCATATCATAGATAAAATTTCCTACTCAATCTACAAATAAAAATATTTGATGACATCTCATCTTCATTCAATTCCATCTATTAGTCAAACCCATATCCACCAATCATAATAATAGAACTTATCTGAGGGAGTTCTTGTTTCCATAATAAAAATCCATTAGTATTTATGAACCACCAATCATTCATAAATAGGATAAAATACATTCATTCATGTATTTTTAAATGTTCTTTCCATTCTTCATGTTATTGACATTTATAATTATTTGATGTGGTTGATACTATGTTGGTCTAGAAATTTTTTGTGGTTTTGAGTTCTTGAAGGATAATTTCATAAAGATATATCAACAAGAAGCTTTCAAGGTAGACTAGAGGAACACAAATTTGCTTCATCACAAGGGTGAATTCTTTCACAGGGTTATTCGTCAATGAAAGAGATCAGAGGAAACAAATAAATAGGCAAGAGTTTAAATGGAAAAGCATCACCTATAGGCTTTCACATTTTTGTATATGGACTAAAAGTTTGGAGATTATGGAGCCATTTGCGAAGATTAAAATAGCTCAATTTCTATCCATAACTTTAGCAAGTACTTGACAATTTATCCTAAGAGAATAATAGAATCAACATGAATATTTCACCAATGATTGGTCATCACTACATAGACTAATGATGAAGAATGTCAAACATGCAAAAAAATTACTAATACATTTGAAAATAGTATGAGGATGTATAAAATTTATCTCTAACATTTTCTCTATCATCATTTTTGCATATAAACAAAAAACACCCTCAGGTGTTGTTCGCAGTCTTGGTTTGAAAACTAGCTTGCTAGTAGGCCAAGTATTAGAAAAATAAGCCTTGATTAGAAAATCAGTTTTACTAGCTAATCAAGGGCAAAAAAATTAGAAAAATATAAAAATCAGTAATAGTTGTTTTTCCCACCTGCAATATATACTTATTTTCTTACTTTTTATGCTCTCATTTTCAGCATTACTTGGGATTCCATTATTCAAACATCTTTTCCAATATGCTCCATGGGGTTGACATCAAGAAATACATGGTGAAATAAAGTTGTGCCAATGTATCTAGTTTCTTTTATTTCACTTTTAAATTTATTTTAAAGTTTTATTATTACATAAAGATCCATTTTTTCTGAGAAGAAGGAAAAATAATCAAATATCCCCCCACTTTTTACATATTTACATTGGCATGCATGAGGACATGCATGGGATTAGGTGTGGGAGAGAAGGAGAAAGAAAATAGTCTCAGTAATAAATAAATAATGGAGCTTAGTAAAATCAAGTTAATGACTTTGATAATGGTATATAGTTTTCAAAATTCTTCAAAGATTTCAAGCATCAAAATTTGTTTTATGACAAAAATTATTTTTTTGTAAAAATAGAGTTATGTAATCACATTAGGAAATTATCAAAACAAGAACTTGTTATCACCTCATTAAAAAAATTAAGAGGGTAGCATGAAAATTTCACATAAAAACTTGTGTCAAAGAGAAACCAAGGATTAAAGAAAAATATCCTCACAAGAATCTATCCTTGACAAATGTATTTTATTGACCATTTTCATTGAAAAATTTTGCCTATGAAATCCAAGATGATTCTACAAGTTAAGAAAAAAATTAATTATGCAAGGTCAAATCTAGAAAGACTATTTGAAAATGAAAACATCTAACTCATGCATTTGTATCTCAAAAAAAATTTAGATAAAGGAATGGTATGCATGAGGTTAGGTGTGGGAGAAATGATGAGAACACAAAATGGCTCATTATATCCATGAAATAACATTATTTTCCCTTTCATAAGAAGTGGATATAAGTTTAGTTTCTAAACATATGATTTACTTAAAATGAAACAGAGAACTATATCTTGGTTATTTATTTATAACTTATTATCTTCTTGTTTGTTGATTCTTGTTACTAAATCTATAAAAAAAGTTTTTAATATGTATATATACATATTTTAATAATTTATATTAAACATGAGAATGAGATACAAACCAAATATCAGCTTTGAGATGAGCTATAAGCACTCTAAACACATCTATAACTCATCTAGTCTAGCTACAAACTTACCTAGAATTACTATAGACTCACTCAATTCATATATATGGACTTAGCTAGTATCTCTAAATTTATGTAGTTAATTTAAGACTAGTTCAAACCATCAAACATCAAGGGAGCCATCATAGTCATCAATAGTTCAAAGAATGTAACTTAAAGAAAATCTATAGACTCTACAGATGTTAAAATCTATAGACTCTTTAAGTTTGAAATATATGGACTCTATAGGTTTTAAAATATATAGACTCTATAGGTATAAAATATATGGAATTGGTAAGTTTGAAATCTATAGACTCTATAGTTTTGAAATCTATAAACTCTATAAGTTTTAAAATCTACAAACTCTACAGGTATATCTACGGACTGTGTAGGCATATCTATAGATTGTGTAGGTCTATCTAAAACCTAACTCAAGATTGTATCTAAATTTATATTTATATAATTTTATTCCATAAATAATTATCTTCATATTTCATGAAGATTGAGATTTTGTTGTAAATAGATAATATCATATCTCTCCATATTTTGTGTAAGATCAAGATAAACTAGAATATATAAGTTGTTATGTTTTTCTCTATATTAAGTGGAGAGCATATAGGATTGTTATTCCTAAATAATGAGTTTTTTGGAAGCATGAGATTATAAATTCAACCTCCCATACCATTGTAATCAGTCTTGGTTATCAATAATACATTTTGAAGCTTTGTGACACAAATCTAGTGTTCTGATTAAAATTCTCTTCCAAGGAATGAACTAGCCACTCATTCCAAGGAAGATGGATAAATGTATTTTTATTTATTTTTTAATTATGTAATTAGGATTTTGAATTATTATTATTTATTTTTCATGAAAATGTTTTTTTTTTTTTGTAAAATTTGTTTTGAACCTACATGTGTTTTCTATGTTTATCATTTATTTTTAATTTAATAATTTACTTTCCTTCATTTTCAATTTAGAAATTTACTTTCATGTAAGTGTAATTTACTTTCCTACAAGTGTGATTTACTTTATACAAGTGTCATTTATTTTTCTAAAAAATGTGGCATGATTTAATTTCTTACAAGTGTGATTTACTTTCTGCAAGTGTGATTTAATTTTTTATAAAGTGTGGTGTGATTTACTTTTTTGTAAGTGCATTTTTCAATTATTTCAAGTGTGGAGTGTGGTATAAGAGACCGGTTTCTAGATATCTCTTTCTCCTATTTCATACAACCTTGGACACTAGCCTTGGCTTGACATTATTAAATGATGAATCAATGACTCATCAAGATGAAGCATGGGATACAATTTCAAAATATAGTTGCATTTTCATTCAATTCCTTGACTTTACATATATTAGAGTGGGACATTTCTTAGGAACACTTATCAAATTTATTAGATACCCAAGTGATAAATGGATTATCATGGAAATCTGTAGACAAATAGTTGAAATACATGACTTGTAGTCAAAAGCTCACCATGTAACCATTAACTTTCCCATTATCATTGGTCACTATCATTACCTAAGTATTTACAAGGCCATAAATGTACAAAAAAGGATGTACCATCTTTATACACAAACAAATTTTGAGTCTAGGATCAACTTCGATTGTGGCATAAAATATAGTTTATTTAGAATACATGCATACGCTAGCACTTGAGGAATTTTGGACTGACTATAGAGATGAGTTTAACATGTAGAGAAGAGATAATGATAGATTGATTGTGTAACAAATTCATGCTTTCAATCTGGACACCATCCTCAAAGATATGAAAGATAATGGGGTTGTCACAAGCAATGTTTTTCATATAGTAGGAGGGGATAATGTCCCACTTGTAGTAATCATTTTTGGAAAAGATCATGATAAGATGATATAACTTTAAATGTCTTGGTAATGACTTCTACTTGGATCCTTAAAAAATGCTACTGCATGAAGGAATTGATGAAATAAACCACCCATGTAGGGCAAAAGAGAAAATAAATAGTAAAAGGATAGAGTAGCGAAGGACCTATGAATAAGATAAAATTTAAAAAGAATAGTGATGGTACTTATTTAGTGGTGAAAGAAAAATAACCTATTCAGTTAGTTGTTTCTACTCCACCATTGGTTTCTTCTATTAGTACAACCATTCTTAATGTCTCCACCACCCATTCCATTCCAACTCCCACTACACCCACCATAGATCCATTAGTACTAATGCTTCCTCCTAAGTTTCATAACACCAAAGTTCCTAAGAAGCCTATTCAAAAAGACACTAGTTCTCCCCCTCCTCCTCCCCCTCCATCATCTCCATTGGTCTCATTGCCACCATCTCCTTCAGTAGAACAACCCACCCTTGAGAAGGAATCTATAAAAAATACTTCTGAGGAAGAGACTCCATCTCAAAAAGAATAATAAGAATGGTTGGAAAAAGTAGTTGAACTTGAGAAGAAAGATGTTGAGGAAGTGGCAGAGAAATAAGAGGAAGTTGAAACATAAAGAGAAGTAGTTGGGGAAATAGAAGAGGGAAAGGCTAAAAAGGATAAAAAACATGAAATAGTAATAGGGGAGATTCTAGAGAAACATAATGAGAAAGAAGTAGATTTTGATAAGGTAGTATAAATAGAAAATCAAGTTGAATAACAAGCAGAGAAAGAGATTAAAAAATAAACTCATGCACATAAATTTCCTTCTTAAGAAATAGTGATTAGGAATAATTAATAGTAGATGGTGGTTCATACAAATATTTCCACTTCTAAAGACTTCTCATCTTGGTTAGCTATGTAGACTACTCCAAAATCTAAAGAAGTGATAAATCTTGAGGAGATATACTTAAAACTAATGTGAAGTCTAGATAAGAAAGGCAAAAATCCCTAAACCAGCCAAAGTGACTTCCAAATTATTGATTGAATCTTTAAGACAAAATTTTGTAGAGGTGTTAACTCCTCCACTAGGAATGAAAAAATGAAGTTACAAAAAAGGATTTAACAATTACTAAGGTATCTTTGAGAGAAGTTACTACTGAGGATTTAAATCAAGATAACCAAACCCTAATAAATACTATTTTAAAAAAGCTTGATGAAAAAAAGGCTGCTAAAGCTAAATTAAAAGAAAAAAATGCATAGATATATGAAATAATTGCCAAGGTAGTAAATTTTGTCCCTTAGTAACCACTACTTTCAAAATCTATAGTTACACAATAATTAATCATAGAAGTAGAAGAGACAGGAGACAAAGTAGAAAGTAGTTGACCAATAGATAGAGAAAATGCATATAACTACTTAGAAGTTCTTCCCTAGTACTCTAGATGCTCATGATGATGTTTTGAATAAATTAGTAAAAGTAAAGATAGTAATGAAAGAGATTGAGATTGAAAATTTTATTTTTGAGTTGCAACAAGAAATCCTATAGACTATAAGTAATTTAAGTGAGAACTACCCCTATTAGATTTATGAGAAGATAAAACAAGTAGAGTACCTCTTATCTTTTCATATAAATTTTCTAAAAGTAATGAGTAAGGGAATTAAGACTTTGGAAGAAGTGGCACATAGTGTAAAGACAAATCTAGAAGATTCCCTATATGGTCTTACTAGTATCTAGTCTAACAATGTTCTAAGAATATATGAGCAACTATACAAATAAATCAAGCAAAGGATGGCCAAAGCTACAACTCATTTCACATCCAAATATATCAAGGAGTTAATTAAATATAAATAAGAGATAAAAAGACTTGAGTCAAGGATTGAAAATGTGAAAGCTCATTACAGGAGATTAGAGACATAAATGCTAATATTTGAAACAAAGAGACAAGAACTTGCTAAGATTAATGATGTAGCCATACATCTGATGATGTCTTAACACATCAAATACAAGGAGAAATGTAGATAATAAGTTCATGAATTGGATTAGAAATTTTTTCCAAGTTCAAAATGGAGACTTCTTGTTTTCTTCTTTTTCATTATTCTTTTTTTATTTTCAAATGTACTTTGAGTAATATTGTTTCAAGTAATTACTTTGTAAAGAGATGCCATTGAATAATTTATTTGTAAAGTAAAATTACTTTGTAAATCTTAAATACTTCAGTGATTTGGCTAAAACACCATTACTTAAAATTATTTTATAAAAATAGATCACTAAAGATACTTCTACGTAGCATGTAAAGAGTTAGTGTTTGACCCAAATAAGAAGTTCAGGTATCACCATTTGTCATCAACTATTGCATGCCATGAAGGAGAATTTTGAGAAGGTGCCATTCAATAGCCTTCAACTTTTTGTGCAACACATGGGAATTTGAGAAGATAACTCCTATTTGTCTTTGACATTGGTTTTTTATATAATTATAAGTGTAGGCCTACATGCCTGAGGATGGAAATTTTTTGGAAGTAAGCAATTCTTACCATTATAAAATAATTTTAAGAAATCTAAAACTTTGTGTTTAAGATAATCAAATCATTTTGTATGAATGTTACTAAAAGTGAATAAGAAGGAAAATTATTTTCTAAATAACTTTGTGTCTATGAGAATCATTCTATACATTCCATGAAGATAAAATGGTAAACTTTACATTATCTATTTATATAAATTGAATTCATTTCTTTCTTGATCATTGCTTCAAAACTTACCATAATTATATGCTTATATATTTTCATAAACATAGTAGACTCTGTAAACTATTTATTGTGAAATACATTTATTATATTTCTCTTCTTTCTCAAGCATTTTAGTCTTTTCTTTATCCTCAAATCTATCTAAAAAACTCTACTCACATTTCCAGAATCAACTACTTGCTATAAAATCCCTTTTTTATGGTTCATGAATTAATTGATTAAAGTAACACCCCTAATTAGAATAACTCGAGCAACTCTGTGAATAACTATAAGTTGTAGGTATTTTAAATAGATAGACATAAAAATGTGAGAGCTTCACCATTAAATGAAGGGGATTTAATCCCATGATTGCCTAGGTAATTTTGACTATATGAAAAATATCTTTCTAACAATTTATGTTGACTCCACTAGGGAACAATGAGTTTTACTCCCAGAATAAATTTCAAATTATGTAGACCAGTTGAGATAGACACAATGTTATATTGAGTTTTCATAATTTTTAAACTTATTCAAGTACTAATTAAAAGTGTTAAATGCTAATAATAACATGTTGGTCTATTTTTAGTGTTTTTTTAAGTTTAATTTCTCTTTAATTTTGGTGGGCATGTCTCTTTCAGTTAGTGGGTTGCATGTTTGTCAATCACCAGTTCTCCACCTAGTTTGATTTTTCAAGTTTGTTGCATGTTAATTAAAGCATCACCCAAGTCTTCTTTATAAAAAAATTTACTAAGAATAATCTTCAAAATAATCCCTACATTCCAAATTGGCAAATCGACCCTTTACAAGAGTAAGGAGAGATTAAGGTCAAATAGATGATTTCTTTGAATTGCAAGAGTGGTTAAATTTTAGTTATCTTATTCAAGAAAGAACAAGAAGAGCTAATATTTCTCCTGTGAGATAGACACCACCTATCAAAAATTAGTTATAGCATAATTCTTTAGGAATAATTCAACCTACAAATCCATAGTTTTTCATCCCTAAAAGAATGTCGTTATCACTTCTTGTCCCATGGGGGCCAATTATTGGACCTTTAAATTTGACTCCTCCTTTAAATGACCTACCAAAAGGATCAAAGAATAATTTTCCTAAATTTATTGGTGATGGTAATCAAAATCTAGACAAGCACTTGGCTACCTTCTTCATGGCATGTAGAGTAATTGGTGTTGAACATGAAGATGTTTCTTTTAGACTCTTTGTTGAGACTTTACATGACTTAGCTATAGAATGGTTCTACTACCATTTATCTCTAGGATCAATAACCAATTGGGATACTATACATGAGCAATTAAAAAAAATATTTAAAGTTACTAAAGATGCACATATATTGCTTACTCAATTGACTCAGCTTAAGAAAGAGCCATATGAACACATGTTATTTTATTACAAAGTTCAATAGATTGATCTAAAAAATTCTTCAAGCTACACTACCTACTATAAACAATCAAAAGTTTTTCTTCATCAATGCTCATCTACCAAAAGTTAGTTGATTTAGTAGTAGTTTAATATCTTGCTATGAAAGTTGAAGATGATTTGATAATGGTTGGTAAAATCAAGAAAATAGTTTCTAAAGGAGACTCTTATTCTTCAACCACATCATATACTACATTTCCCTCAATACAAAAATTGCTAATGACTTTCTTCAAGTTAAAATATAAATTACTCAAGGTACTCATGATGGTGTTTCCCCTACAAGGAATTCACCCGCATGGAATATTAATAATTAGAACTGAAACCACATTTTTGGTCCTCCTCAAAGATTGGCAATTAAAGATGCTCCCAAAAATCATGTTGAGATGAGTGAAGAGTATCAATTAACTAATGATAATCATTCAAGTCTTGGTGATGAAGATGACTTTTTGGATCTTGTTGGTGACTCCAACATTGGTTACCTAGAATATCAATCTAAAAGTGACTATGAATAAACATTCAAAGAAGATCATAATAATTCATTTATAGTTTTTACAAGGTCACAATCTCAACAAGCTGGTGAGAAACCTACCAAAGAATAAGATAAAGAGAGAGGAGATCCAAAATATGATGTAAGTATTTTTAAGAAAGTTAGTCCTCTACCTTCCTCTTTGGCTCTTAAAGATAAGTACATAATTTCTTCCTCTCAGACTCATAAATTAGTAACTCATGCTAATGAAGCTAATCCTAATATGTCTACTTCCATTCCCTCTTTTGATATAATTAACCATATAAAGAAAACCAAAATCCAAATGTCATAAGTTGATTACTTAAGATCCTATCTAGATCAATTAAATAGATTGGTCAAATATGTCCAAAGTAAAGGGTGAAATAATTTAGTCAATACATCTAAAGGTATCTTGCCTATTTCTAAATAGTTTCCTTCCCAAAATAATGTTATTTATACTTCATCCACACATACTTATACATCCAAAAAGATAGATCCATTTTATGTCTCCATCTTGATTAAGGGAATTAAATGAAGAAATTATATTTTGGAATCTAGAGCTTTAGATAATGTAATGTTAGCTAAGGTAGCTGATGATCTTAGTCTTACCTTGACTAAGAAAATAGATAGGTGTTACTAAATGGAGAGGCAAGTTCCCCTAATTGGGTAGATCAAAGATGCCCAAGTAGCCTTGGCATCCTTTCTAAATAAAAGATTAAAAATGATAATTCTAGAAGTAGACATTCTTATTTTCTATGGAATGTTGCTTAGTAAGAACTTATATAAGGATCTAGATAGAGAAGTATAAATGGATTGGTCATGTGCTCACATTCTAATCAAAGGATTGAATCAAAATTTGAAACCTGAAAAGAAATCTAAATATATAATTTATAAATCTAATGATCCAAGGCCACACATTCTTTTTGAGGAGTTTGATCATGGAGTTTACCATCTTGAAATGGGAAAAGAGATTCAGGAACAAGAAAAAGAAAAAGACAAGATATGGATGTTAGAGATTGGTGGTAGTTGTATCTTTCTTGGTTCAGGTGCAGGGGTAGTATTGATATCCCATGATGGATAAATATTTCCTTATTCTTATAAACTCATGTTTGAGAATATTAACAATATAGTTGAATATAAAGCACTCTTATTAGGACTTGAACAAGCAAAATAAAAAGGAGTTAGGCTCCCTAAATCATAAGGTGATGTTGAATTGATAGTGAGACAAATCAAAGGTCAGTATCAAATGAAGAAAGATAATATAAATTACTACCATGACCAAGTTCTGAGTGCCACACTTGACTTTTTTACTTTCTCAATCAACTCAATTCCTCAAGATCAAAACTCTAGAGCTGATTCGCTCACCTTAATGCATCTCTACTCAAGCCAAAATAACATCCAAAAATTTTCAAAGAAGGTAACTACAAAGTAGAGATGGTCTATCATCCAAAGGTCTATAATAATGTGGAACAATTGTAATTTTTCAATGATGATAAGCAAATAACTATGTTTCTTGAGCATCAAGATAATTTTGAAGTATTATACTTCAAAAGAAGTAGCTCACATCCATGTGAGATAACAATAGGTATTATTGATCTTGAACTTACGTATAGTTAGGATATAATTCAAATAAAAGCAAATAAAATTTTTAAGGGCTTAGTCTCTTTAAAATAAATATTTGACAAACATGATAAGTTTCTAAAGAAAAAAAGTGTACAATGATTTCTTTTTCTAGAAGTAGAGTAGATTAATCTAAGTAGTGAAGAAGAACCTAAGATGATTAACATTGATAATTGTTTCTCTCAATAAGAAAATTAATCATTTATCAAGATTCTCATAAAGTACATTGATGTGTTTGCCTAGTCCTACAAAGACCTCAAATGTTTTTAGCCAGATGAGGTGCAATACTATATTCCACTCCAATCAAAGGTGAAGCCCTTCAAGTAGAAGTTACATCACCATAATCCAGCCATATCAAGTACTATATATTCTAAAATTAAAAATATTATTGATGCAAAGATCATCTACCCATTCCACCATTTAGAATGGTAAGAAAATATTGTTCCAATAAGAAGTAAAAATAGGGAAATACACTTATGTGTTGATTTTCATAATCTGAACCAAGCCTCTATGAAAGATAATTATCCCCTACCCATTATGGATCATACCTTACAAGTAGTTACAAGTTCTGAGATGTCATCCATGCTAGATGGATTTTCTAGATAGAATCAGATAAAAGTACTTGAGGAAGATCAATACAAAACTACTTTTACAACACCATGGGGAATGTTTGCTTATTAGAATATACCTTTTGGAATAATTAGTGCTAGATTTACCTTTTAGCAAGCTATGGACCTAGATTATGCTCATTTTAAGAATAAAGTTATTATGGTATACTTGGATGACTTGAAAATATTTTCTAAGCAAATAGGTGATCTCTTGGTTGATCTTACAGAAGTTCTTATCTAATATAAGACACATGGGATTTTCTTAAATCCAAAGAAATCAATATTTTTTATAGTTGAAAGAACACTCCTTGGTTAGATAGTTTCAAAATAATGGACCAAAATTGATCCAAAGCAAGCCAAAGCTATTCAGAGTTTCTACATGCCTATGTCTAAAGAAAGGTGTGCACTCATTCTCTAGTAAGGTAAATTTCCTTAGAAGATTTATTTTGATTTTACTACATTGACTCACCACATCTC
This sequence comes from Torreya grandis, assembly GCA_037957365.1. NCBI lineage: Eukaryota > Viridiplantae > Streptophyta > Pinopsida > Cupressales > Taxaceae > Torreya > Torreya grandis. The sequence goes on along the minus strand of JARHVA010006154.1, from coordinate 429,891 downwards.
TGATATGATGAAAAATAAGCAAGAATTCAAATGGAATACTAAAGGCAAGTTAGAACTAAAAATAATTAAGTCAACATTAGTTAAAGCTCTAGTTCTAGTTTCCCCAAACTTCAATAAATAATTCATTCTTTACTATTATTATTCTGAGCATATCATGTCAGCTATACTATTATAGAAGAATGATGAAGGAATTGAATCCTTGGTTTCTTTTATGAGCCAACCATTGAAGAGATCTAAACTGAAGTACTCATAAATGGAGAAACATGCCTCCGTGATAGTCAAGGCATGTAAAATTTTCAAGTTTTATCTTCACATACTAAAATTTATCTACCTAATACCATAGTCAAGTCAATTCTAACATAGTAAGAATTGAGATTACTGAGAGGCACTTGGGTAACTAAGGTACAAGAGTTTGATCTTGATATCAAACCCACAAACATAGTGAGAGGAAGAGGCTTATGCCAGTTGATAATGGAAATAAAACCTGATGACATATATATAGCAATATCTTACCAAGCTAAATCAGATGAAGAATTTTTGATGGTGCTTTTTTTTTATCTAGTTGATGAATGGTACAATATTTCCTACTTCTTGACTTATGGAGAGTGCCCAATTGATTTTACATGTAAGGAAAAATATATCATCAAGCCAAAATGAAAGAATTATGTTCTTTGGGATAATGTCTTACATAAAAGAGGAATTGATGGTGTATTTCTACACTATGTGGATAAAGAACAACAAAAAAGATTGTTGGAGCAATTTCTTGACAAAGCATGTGGATGTCACTTCTTAGCAAGAGATACAACACACAAGATGTTATAATCAAGGTAATTATGGCCTACTCTATTTCAAGATACTTCAATTTAGGTTGCTAAATGTTAGGCATGTCAGTAATTTTTAGGATGACATAAGTTACCATCCTTACCTCTAAAATTAGTTGTTATTAATAAACCTTTCCATCAATGGGGCATGGACTTTATTGGTATTCATTCCTCAAGTGATAGACACTGTTATGTCTTGACTGCTACTAACTACTTTAACAAGTGGGTTGAATCTATTCCTATTAAGCATGCTACTTCTAAAGTTATATGTTACTTCATCAAAGAGAATATGTTGTAAGGTTTGGTATCCCTCATAAAAATAATCACAAACAATGCAACCAACTTTTCTTCTATATAATTAACTAAGTAATGTTACTCATATGTGATAGACTTGGTTCATGCTTTGAATTACTACCCTCAAGGTAATGGTCAATTTGAATTGAGTAACAAAAAAATGATGACCATCATCTAGAAGATGGTGGATAATAACCAATGAACCTAGCATAAGAAATTATTTGATGCACTCTAGGTTAATAGGATTACTCTAAAGAAAGCAATATGCATGTGACCTTTCCAATTGTTATTGGAATAAATGCTGAGATACTAATAACCATTGAGTTTCCTATGTTAAAATTATCCAAGGCCATTAAAGATGTCACTTATCAAGACTCTCTAGATAAAAGAATCATGTTTCTCATTGAATTTTAAGAAGTACATGTTCAAGTTGTTAACCAACTGGCTAATCATCAAATGAGAGTAAAGAAGATCTTTGATAAAATTATTAGGATAGGAAATTCAAAGTTATTGATTTAGTTATCCTATGGGATAAATAAAATGAATAGAAAGGGAAGAATTTCAAGTTTTATTCTTTGTGGAAAGGACCTTTTATTATAAAGAGCATTGCTAAAAAATATAGCTTCATTCTAGGTTATCAGGATGGGATTACACTATCACTACCATTCAAAGGGTAGCACGTGAGGCTCTAAAATAATTGAACAATAAGGTAACTCATGTATGTATATAAATAACGTTTTCAGCCTATCTTTTGGTTTTGTTTCTGGTTTCACATTATTTACCTATCTTTGTAGTTTTTATGACTGAGTTTCTGCAAGGGCCCTGTACCCAAAAGATAAGGTGTGAAACTAGAGAGGCTAAGATCTCACCCTTGTTTCCTTATTTATGATTAAAATAAATATGTCCCTAGTCAAATCCAATTGGTGTCCCCAAAATTTCACACTTGATATTTTGGGATACCACTATTTTAAAATTTTCCATTTTTATCTTATGTGAGTTAGTTGTACTTGTTGAATCTATCCTTTGAATAAAAAACTTTTAGCTTTTATCAGTTGTTATGTCTGATTTCTTACTCTCCCCAGTTGGTCTTAGTCTCTCTAAAGGGTTGAAAAAAATATTTTCTAAAATCCATCACTAAAACTCCATTTACCTATCACTTCTAGTATATCAAGAAGCTAAAGTGATTCAACTCATTAATAATTTAAATTGGGTTCTCTAAACTACTTTACTTATTTAAAAAAATTAAATTTGTTTGATAAACTCAAACAACTCTTCCTAGTTCAAAAAAGAGTTATTAAGTAGCTTTACTACATTTTTTAAGCCAAGCAAAATAGTCTTATAAAATTGATAAACATTGACTAGACATACCCAAGTTTTTACCACAACTTTACTTGCATAAAATCACAAGTAAAATTAATATAGGTTCACAAACCCAAGCTAATTTTTTACCTAGACCTATTTATTGTTACGAGGGTGCTCTACTCAAAAGGCTAAAGTAAGTAAATTAATTCAAAAAAAAATTATATAAAAGGGGTCAAGGGCTTACATGGCCTTCCCACGCTTTTCATTAATGTGTTGGCATTTTTATATGTATTTGAGAAATCCCACCTCATTTCCACCTAGAAGCTAAGTTATCCAACCAAGTAACTACATCTACAAACCTTGTTCCATGTAATTTCAACCTTTAGAGCACCTTTAATTGTTTTCTCTTTGACCCATTTATGTTTGAGGTAGGTAGATCTCACGCATGTGCTTCTTATAGCTTTTTTATTTATCTTTTTATTTGTTCTTATCTTTGAAAATTCCTTGTGCTACCATGAATATTACTCTATTAGGTTTTGTTCATTTAATTTTTTCTTTTGATTTTTTAAGCATGATAAGTTATTTTGAAATGTATAAATTCTATTTATATTTGTTTGTCATGTTAAAATTTGAGAAAAATACCTAAAAATTCAAGTCTTTCAAGAAACCCTAGTAGCTAGATTACCTTTCATACTCAAGATTACCAGGCCTCATGTCTTACTCAAGTTTTCTAATTTACTTTGCTTACTCAGGTTTTCAACACCAAAAAACTACCCTTGAGAAACCTGATTCCTAATAGCCTCACCTTATGGTTTTTATAGCTTTGCTTACTTGGGATTTAGAAAACTTATTACTCAGGTTTCCAACCCTAATTTTCTTCCATTAATAAACCCAATTTACTAATGACTTATTCACCTATAATTATGATCCTAATCAGCTGACCTTTAGAACCCTGACCCTCAAAGAGCTGACTTACTCAGGTTTCCCATTTACCACTACTTACTTTGGGATTCTTAGAAGCAGTTTCTTCCGTTGGTAAATACAAAGTTTTAAATCATGAGAAACCTATAGAACACTATTAGTGACCTACCTATAATCCTTCCCTATGTTTACTTAGTTTTTGAGTTTCAAGTAACTTATTAATGAAAACTCAAAGTCACTAACAAACTAAAACCTAAAGTTGTATGTGCTTACTACTTATGACCTATCTGGGTTTTCAAATGATTAAGACTTGTACACTTCTTAGACCAACCTAGGGTTATGGGACCCTATTACTTAAAATGAGTTACTTAAGTTTTTCAAGATTATTTTCTACTCTAAACATGAAGTTTGTTTAAATATACTGTAAGAACAATAAGTTGATTCTTTTTCAAAACCAATTGAGGTAGTTAATTAGCATCAATAACACACATAAAATTACTCCAAAGTTATTTAGAGCCAATATTTGGATCGGAGGGGTCAAGAAGACCAGAAGATGAAATAACTAAATTGCAGGAACAAACAACATAGATTGAAGAAGTCCCAGAGTAGGCACTTGCAGAGATTTTATAACCAAGTAGGAAAGGCAAAGAAAAAGATAATAAATCCAAGTCATAAGAGCCCAAGATGAATTAAAAATACAAGGGGTACCTAATTTAATCACACATTATTTCCAAGATAATTGAGATAAGTGACACAAGTATGGGTCATGTGTTCATGACTGAATTATTAGAAATATCTAAGGCCATATCTAAGACCCCATTAATGCATGCTATGAATAGTAGTGTGATTTTTCAATCTAAAACTTTCCTAAACTTAACACAACTCCATGAATTTGTGCTCACATATGCCAACTACTATGAGTCTATTACTAGGGTTGTGAGAGATGTTACTAGAAATGTAGTTGTGAGATTGGATATTCAATATCTCAACTACTATCTAAAGATACCAACATCACCAAAACTAATTGATATGGAAATGTAAAAATATAATAATCAATGAGAAACTAAGACATTAGAATGTATTTATATAGTGAATACATATTACTTGAAGAAGGTGAAACAAGCATCAAGGTTCCCTAAGCAAATAGAGAGATCAAACTTCATTCAAGAGGTTGATGACATAATTCAATTAATATAAAAAATCAATGGAGATAATAATGCCAAATTTTTCTCACCTTGGATGTATGCTTATATTATATCTATTGATGTTACTCAAAGATCTTCCAAGATTGAATGGACAAGAATGATAAATGAAAATATGGATCAATAGTTGAGGAATGTATTATATAATTTTGACTTCAAAATGACCTCATACCTTATGTATCAATTATCTTCAAGTGGAGCCTTTTTGAGACTAAGGACAAAAGGCACATTGTCATTTGTGCCAATATATGAGTTTTGTCCTCAACTAGTTCTTTTAAAATAATAAAAACATTACACTATAGTAAATGATGGGTTCTTTTATAAAATTATTTGCAAATTGAATATAGCTCTAAATCATAGAAGAGTCCAAGATGAGGCATGGGATATAGTTTCACAATATGGTTGTATTTTCATTCAATTTCTTGACTTTACTTACATTACAGTGGGAGGTTTATCAGGAACACCTATCAAATTGCTTAGAAACCCAAGTGACAAATGGTTTCTCATAGAAATGTAATGACAACTAGTTGAACTACATTACTTGTAGTCAAAATATCACCATGCATCCATTATATTTCCCATTATCATTGGTCACTATAATTTCCCAAGTATTTACAAGGCCAAAAATGTACAAAAAGAGATATACCATCTTTACACTCGAACACATTTTGAGTCTAGGATCAACTTTGATTGTAGAGGGGTGGCACAAAATATAGTTTCTTTAGAATACATGCATATCCCACCACTTGAGGATTTTTGGAGTGACTACAAAGATGAGTTTGACATGCAAAGAAGAGATAACATTAGATTAACTATGGAACAAATTCAAGATTTGATCTAGCCACCATCCCAAAGGATATGAAATATGATGGGGTTATCACAAGTGATGTTTTTCATAATATAGGAGGGGATAATGTCCCACTTCTATTAATCATTTTTGTTAAAGATCATGATAATATTATTTATGATAGAACTTTAAATGTCTTGAAAATGACTTCTACTTGGATCCTTAACAAAGGATACTACATAAAGGAATTAAAGAAATAAACACCCATGTAGGGAAAAAGAGAAAATAAATAGTACAAGGAAAGAGCATCAAAGGACCTAAAAAGAAGATAAATTTAAAAAATAATGGTGATGATACTTATTCAGTGGTGAAAGATAAAGAACCTATTTAGCCAACTTTTTCTACTCCACCATTGGTTTCTTCTAGTAGTACGGTTGTTCCTACTGTCTCCACCACCCCTTCCATTCCAACTCCCACAACATCCACCATAGATCCATCAGTACTAATGCCTCCTCCTAATTTTTATAACACCAAAGTTCCTAATAAATCCATTTAAAAAAACACTAGTGCTCCCCCTCCCCCTCCTCCTCTATCATCTCCATCAGTCTCACCACCACCACTTCCTTTAGTAGAATAACCCACCCTTGAGAGGGAATTTGTAAAAATGACTAATAAGGAAGAGAATCCATCTCAAAAATAACAACAATAAAAATTGGGAAAATTAGCTAAACTTGAGAAGGAAGATGTTGAGGAAGAGTTAGAGAAAGGAGAGGAAGTTGAACCACAAAAAAAAGTACTTAGGTTAGTAAAAGAGGGAGAAGTGGAGAAGGATAAAGAAATTAAAATAGTAATAGGGGAAATTATAAAGAAACTTAATGAAAAATAAGTAGATACTAATAAGTTGGCATAAATATAAAATAAAATTGAAGAGAAAGTAGAGAAAGAGATTCAAAAATAAACTCATGTATAGAAAGTTCCATTTCAAGAAATAGTGATTAGGAATAATCAATAATAGATGGTGGTCATATAGATATTTCCACTTATATATTATTCTCATCTTGGTTAGCTATGTAGACTACTCTATAAGCTAAATAAGTGATAAATCTTGAGGAGATGGACTTACAACTACTGAGAAGTCTAGATAAGAAAGACAAAAATCCCTAATTAGCTAAACTAACTTCCCAATTGTCGAATGAATCTTTAGGACAAAAGTTTTCAAAGGTATTAACTCCTCCACTAGGAATGAGTAAAATTGAAGTTAAAAAAATGGATTTAACAGTTACTAAGATATCTTTGGGAGAAGTTACTAATAAGGGTTTGAATTAAGACACCAAACCCTAATAAATACTCTTTTCAAAAAGCTTCATGAAGAAAAGGATACTAAATCCAAATTAAAAGAACAAAATACACAAATATATGAAATAATTTCCAAGGTAGAAAAGTTTATCCCTCAACAACCACTACTTTTAGAAGTTATCGTTACACAACAAGTTATAACAAATTTAGAAGAAACTGGAGACAAAGCAAAAGTAGTTGACCATTAGATAGAGAAAATGCATAGAGCTACTCAGAAGCTCTTCCCTAGTACTCTAAATGCTCATGTTGATAATTTGATGAAATTGGCAAAATAAAGACATTAGTGAAAAATATTGATCTTAAAAATGGTATTTTTGAGTTGCAACAAGAAATCCTATAGACTATAGGTAATTTGAGTGAGGAGATTTTGATTAAAGAAAATATTACCCCTGATGGATCAGTAAAGAAGATAAAACAAGTGGAGTGCCTCTTATATTTTCATATAAATATTCAACAAGAAATGAGTGATGAAATGAAGACTTTGGAAGAAGAGGCATGTAGATCAAAGACAAATCTAGAATATTCCTTGTATGGTCTTACTAGTATCTGGTCTGACAATTTTCCAATAATAATCGAGTAGCTATATGAATAATTCAAGCAAAGGATGGATGAAGCTAAAAATCCTTTCACAACCAAATCTATCAAGAAGTTAATTAAATATCAATAAGAGGTAAGAAGACTTGATCCAAGGATTGAAAAGGTTAAAGCTCATTGCAAGAGATTAGAGAAGGAAATGCTAAGATTTGTAACAGAGAGACAAGCACTTGCTAAGCCTAATGATTCAACCATATAGTTGATGACGTCTTAACACATTAAATATAGGGATAAATTCAAAGAAAAAGTTCATGAATTGGATTAGACATTTATTCCAAGTTTAAAGTGGAGACTTCTTTCTTTCTTCTTTCTCATTAATCTTCTTTTATTTTTAAATTTACTTTGAATAATCTTGTTTCAAGTAATTAATTTTTAAATAGATGTCATTGGATAATTTATTTGTAAATTAAAATTACTTTGTAAAGCTAAAATATTTGATTAATTTAGTTAAAATGCCATTAATTAAAGTTATTTTGTATAAATATATTACTAGAGCTACTTCTAAGTATCATGTAAAGAGTTAGTGTTTGACCCAAATAAGAAGTACATGTATCACCACTTGTCATCAACTATTGCATGCCACAAAGGAGAATTTTGAGGAGGATACCACTTAAAAACCTTTATCTTTTTCTACAACACATGGAAATTGGAGAAGTTAACTCCTATTTATCTTTGACATTATTTATTTGTATAAATATAAGTACAAGCCTATATATTTAAGGATGGAAATTTTTTGGAAGTAAGCAATTATAACCATTATACAAGAAGTTTAAGAAATATAAAACTTTGTGTTTAAGATAATTAGATTATTTTGTATGAATGTTACTGAAAGTGAATAAGAAGGAAGATTATTTTCTAGAGAAATTTGTGTCTATGGGAATCATTATGTGTGTTCCATGAAGATAAAATGGTAAACTTTGCGTTATCTATTTATATAAATTTAATTCATTACTTTCTTGATCATTTTTTGAAAAAGTTACCATAATTATATGTTTATCTATTTGCATAAACATAGTAAACTATTTATTGTGAAGTGTATTTATTATATTCTCTTCTTTCTCAATCGTTATAGTCTTTTATTTATCCTCAAATCTATCTGAAAAAACTCTACTAACATTCCTAACATTAGCTACTTACTTGCTACAAAATCCCTTTATTATGGCTCATGAACAAAGTGATTAAAGTAATACCCTAAATTAGAATAACTCAAACAACTCTAGGAATAACTATAAGTTCTAAGTAATTATAATAGATAGACATAAAAATATGGGAGATTCACCATTAAATGAATGGGATTTAATCCCATGACTACCTAGGTAATTTTGACTACATGAAAAATATCTAACCAACAAAAATAAATAATGAATGTTTTTTTATTGAGGTTTCTATATATCATATTTGAATGTATATGTTGGTATATCCTTGTGAAAAAATTAGGGTTTCATCTTTACAGACCTAGGGATGGAACTCAATTGCATCCATAGGCTTATAAAATTGATATTAGATACATTGTATATTCTATTCTCTACAATTGTATGTCTTGTGCATGACATACAAAAATAAAGGATGACGTTTTTTTTATTCAAAAAAAAATTATTCTTGGATTTATGATAGACCTAAGTCCTCAAGTTACCTTTAGTATTGTGAAACCTAGGAAAAATCTCCTTTGATTAAAAGTTGTGGATTATGAAATAATTGAGCATGCTCTTGTGGATATAAAGGGTTAATATAGTCTTAAAGGATTTGATTTAAATTTATTACCTAGATGTGTATACCTTTCATAGAAATTATAGGTGCATTTTTTATGTAAGAAGTAGTCATCTATAGCCATTTTAAAGTTTACTTAAGTAACAATGCATATTTAGTGATAGAAATTTTTACAAATATGTGTAATATGAATGTGAGATGTATAGAATGAAATTGGAAGACATTCATAGTTGGTTTTATTTTATAACTCATTCTATCTATAGTTATATATTCAAAATGTAATAATACAATCCATATGTGCATATATGTACGAATGAACAATTGAATGGTTTGATTCATTTTAGTAATTTCATGTGTATATTTATATCTTGTAGTTGTTCTTGTTTTGGAATACAACCTAATTTATATGCATTAAAGTATTAGTATGGATTGCACTTAAGTTATTATTTTTTGAACAAGACATAACTGTGTGTGTGTGTGTGTGTGTGACCATGTATAATACCAAACTAGATTGTATACCTTGGTGACTTAGCTAAACCTAGATAGTTATTTACTAGTGAATACATGCATAGTTGTATAAATATATCATAAATTTATATGGTACTATATGGTGCTAACATATATGAGAAAGTGGATACCTTTTTTGAGAATGTTTTAGTTGTAAATTAAATAGAGTATTATAGAAACTTTAATGTCCTTTATACACTAAAATGTACTTAAATGTGTTCATATTTATTTATAAGGATTGTTTTAAAATATATAAAATGGTATGGTATAATGTGCATATAATATGGATGGGAGTGGATTGTGCATATATAATATTTAAAATATAGTACTTACCTAGTTAAGGAGTTTTTAAAATTATTACCTAGTAAAAGAGTTTTCAAAAGCTGAAAATTCCATCATCCTCACCCCTCATTCCCTGGAGGACATTAGAACAATAATATTTGTGATGGAAAGGGATAAAGTCCTGGTACCAGATTGTTTTCACCCCTCTTTTTCCAAAAATATTGGGACATAATCTAGTAGAAAGTGCATTCAATAATCTCTAAGTTTTTCAAATTAGGCACTATTATTTAAGAATTCAATAATAATTTCTTGGTTTTGATCCCCATGAAAATGGTATCAAACCAAATTAAGGACTATAGACCAATCAACCTTTTCTCCACCTCTACAAGATATGCACTAAGGATATGTCTTTGAAATTTCCATTACTCTTGTATAAACTTATTATAGAATAATAAAGAGCTTTCCTATTCAAAAGATTAATGATTGATGGTATAATTATTGCCCATGAGACCATTCATTAATTCTTAAATTCATCTAGGAAATGAATGTTCCTCAAACTAGACATGAACAAATCATATGGCAAGATATCCTAGAGTTGCCTTAACAAAGTTTTTCATAAATTAGGCTTCAATCAGGAGGTCAAAGGACTCATTCCCACTTTCATATCATCTCCTATGTAATCAATCATCATAAATGGGTTCCCAAAAGTATTCTTCCTTGTCAAAAGGGGTATTTGACAAGGAGACTTGTTACCTCCATACCTATTAATAATTTTATGGTAGGAAATTTGAGAAAAATAATTAAATAATCTAGATCCATAGGCATCATAAAGGGAATAAGGGTGGTCCCCAACACCACCCTATTCATAGACTAATAGTTTATTGATGACACCTTGATGATGAGAGAAGATTTAGTTGAAGCATATTATTTTAGTAAAATTCTCAAAATCTATGAGGACATCTCTGGTCAATGTGTTAACCTTTAAAAAACACCATTTTCTTCATTAACACTTAGAAAAATATATATAAGAAATTTTATAAGATCTTAGGTTATGAAATAATAAAAATTATAACTACTTACTTGGGTCTTCCCCTATTCATTGGTAAGATGTAAATTGAGTAATTTAATCCCTTGATCAACAAAATATGGAAAAGATTGATTGCATTAAAAGGAAAATTACTATCCTAAGAAAGTGAACTCTAACTTCTCAAAATTTCACTCTAGAGCATATTGGTGTACTTCATGTCTCTCTTTTCCATTATGGGGAAAATTATTAATCAACTAAAACAAATTCAAAAAATATTCCTATGGATGGGAACCAAATAAATGTTTAAATTTCCTCTTATAACTTGGGAAAAAGTGTGCCTCCCCAAAGGCAAAGGTGGTCTTGGCTTGAGAATAGTGAATCAGATGAACCAAGCCATTTCAGAAAAACAAGGGTTGAAAGTGCTTAAAGAAGATGACCAATGGAAAAAAATCATGAGATTAAAATACTTTGGTTTGAGGGAAGGTACCAACCTCTTTTTTAAAGAAGGCCCTTTCAATTGTTCAACTTTTCTCAAAAACTCTCAACAAATGCAAAGATGTTTTAAATAAAATAAGTTAATGAAATGTGGGAAAAGGTGACAAATTTGATTTTTGGGATGATCCTTGGTTAAACAAGCTTCCCCTTACATCCTCCCCCTAGGATGCCCTTAGTTTCCACTTCAATTTAGAAAATGGCTCTAAAGTAAATGACTACTAGGAGGATCATAATGGTACAAAAAAGTGGAAAATCCTCCACAAGGGATTATCCTTTAGGATTATCACTTCCTACTTGATCTTAACTTGAAAATCCAGCTCTTTCACACTAGTTATTTCCCTAAATAAGATGTTAAAATGTGGATAGTGAAACCAAGTGGGGAATTATTAATCAAATCACGTTATCTAGTTATTTAGATCATGTAGAATTGGCTAAAGATTGGTAGATTCTCTAGATTAAGAACCTTACTCCAAAGGTCAACATATTATTTTCATTGGTGGCATAGAATAAAATCTTCATGATGGAAAATCTAGATAAAAAAGGCCTCCATATCCCATTCTCTGTAAAGAGAAGGTTGATTAGACTTCATATTTATTCCTCTTTTGCTTGTTTACTTATACCATTATAAAAATCTTCTTGATGAAGTTTAATTTATGTTGGGTTAGTCCTAATTTAGTTCATGATCTTATCATTTAGTGGAAACCCCCATTGGGATTGACCACCCCTATCTTTCCTATGTGATATCTCTTTTCCCTACATCTTTTGGGGTATCTATAAATGCTTAAACTTGTGCATCTTCAAAAATAGTTCCCTTATCTCTCTTCCACTTCTTTGAAAATCTTGTTAGCTATCAATGATACATAGTCCACATTCTCCTCTAAGGATTCCTCACCCTCACACTTTTCACCTATTATCAATAATTATGATCTTCTAGTTCTATTTAAGGTATAGAAGCAGAAGGTGGATAGGTCTTTAGTCAAATGGATTAGTCCACCAGTTTCTTGGAATAAGTAAAATTTTGATGGTGTAGCCAAAGGTAACCTAAATCTGGTTGGGGGGCATCATAAGGGATGTTAATGGTAACCTTCTATCTACCTACGTGGGTACCTTAGGGGTCCAAACTAACCAAGTCGCTGAATCCTTAATATTTTTTTTGGGAATTGAATTTGTAGTCAATTTGGGGATTGATAATATCTAAATTAAAGTGGACTCCCTTAAGATCATTAATTATTAAAAGGGAAAATTTGGACCTTCTTAGACCATCTCAAAGTAATGGAGGATGGACCTTCTTAGACCTTAAGAGTAGTTTATAGAGAGAGAAACAAGGGGATAAACCAAATGGAAAACATAGGGGTATAGATAAACTCAATTAAACATTGGTTAAGTGATGTCAATCTCTCAATTGAAGCCTCATCAATAATCTAAAATGATAAAACCATATCCCACATATGAGATTATTAAATCATTTCTCTCATGATAGATGACATGATGGGAAAATACCAAATTAAGGTGCACTTCAATCATAACCACATTAAGGCTCCTATTTTGAACCATGGGAAGATACATGACACTTTAAAAAATAAATGCATGGATGTGGCCAAAAATGGAAACTCTATACTAGTAAAAATTGTAAAAAAATTTCAAAATTTAGAGTGGTGCTAATAGGCAAAAAATGGGAGGAGAAAGAGCTATTATTGAGATGATATCCTATGTGCAGGTGAAGGACCATCATGTTTAAATGAATATGGTTAAAGGAAGAATGTCAAATTCATATAAAGAATAGTTAGACATGATTCAACTATCTCCAAGGAGTTTGCTAGATATTGGGATGATCACTTGGTCAAAATGAGGGGTCTGAGCATCACCATCTTGGAAGAAACCATCAAAGAAGTGACAAGTATGACCTATGACTATTTAAAAACCTTTAAATATATAAATAAAAAGGAAGAATTAATGAATATTTTTTCCAATTCTAAAAAATTAGTCCTTTCATCCTAGGAAAGTTTTCCCAAAGTTGACCCACCTAAGTAGTGGCTTGAGCTTGTATTTAAATAATGAAGTACATTATCCTTGAGGGAAAAACCACAATTATATTTTCCCACAAATTTCCTTTTATGAATCATTTTAAGGTCTATAGGTTCATCCTTACTTTCCTTTTGATAAATTCCTTGGAAGCTTCTATTATGTATTATAAATCCAACCTTTCTTCTAGCTCCATTCACTAGGGACTCATCTTGTTAATTGTAAGAAGAGTGGAACCACTATGGGGAAAATATGTAGTTAAATACATATACATCCATAGTGGGGGGATGCTTCTGAAGAAGAAAGTGAATCAAGTCTAGATGGTGTGAAAGGGAAGGATTACTCAACTCCAGGGGGGAGTAAAATATTGGTAAAATTCCCCAAGATAGTAGCTTGGATGGTAAAATTCAAGTGTTCAAGCCAATTTCAAGTGTTTGTCCCCAAACCCAATGAGTATCAAGTTGGTCAAAATATAACAAATTCTAGAGAAGGTTCAAACCAAAGTGCCCATGCAACATTTAGTTTTTTTGAGTTGGTGGAAGAGATAAATAATTATAAAACAATGATTTATATAGAGGAGGATGGAATGTGTATTGATGGAAGGAAGATAATTTGAACTAAATAAGATGAGGATACTAGCATGACTCCCCTAGTAAAAATAAGTAGTAAGAATATAGAAAGGAGATGAAGAAGGAATGAGTGAAGAAAGTCTAGGACAAAGAGGAGGATAAAAATCCAATCTAAAAAAGGAAAAGTATGGATGTAAAAACTCCTTAGGGTCTGAGAAAAATAACAAGGGGAAAGGAAAAATAGAAAATAAAGACTAGGAGGAGCAAACTAGTCATTTACTCAGACTTTAAGGAGTCAAAATTTTAACTTATGTGTTTTCCTCTTGTGTGTATTTTTGGTGTCTTTTCATTAGGTTTTTGGTTATATTTTGTCTAACAATATCTAGTTGTTTATGGCATATTTGTAATATTATATCTAATTAAATAGTTGTATAATGTTAAAAAGAAACTAAAGGCGTGAAATTAATTTGAGATGAAAAATGCATTTATCACTTGGACTTTTATAAACTAGTGATATGTTTATTCTTGTATTTGGGAATTATGAATGTTATTAGATGATAAGAAGTTGTAATCCTTATATGTGTCAATAATATTTTTTTATAAAAAAATAATGTGATTTTTCTATATTAGATGGATGTTTTTACCTTCTATCATGTAAATAAAATAAAGATACATTTTGATTTGATGAGTAATTATACGCTATAAATTTTTAGTTATTATACTTTGAAATTTCTTTATGATATTTTAACATGAATGTATCATTTGATATAAGGTGAGATGTCTATGAGGTTGATGTCATGCAATGCATATATCTATCATCTCATATCATATGAGAGATTTAGACTCATTATCAAAGACTATGTGTGTGTGGAATTGACTTAGATCAATGATATATCTAAATTTTTATAATTAAAAAATTTGCCAAATTAATGTTATATCTAAGACATTGTCATTCCACTATAGTTTATATTTTACATGTGTATGTGTGATGTCATATTAGATAGAAGATTTTTTTCCATAGTCTATGTGGCTGCTATATGCAATATGGATTATATAACACATGGGTTCTAGTTGAATTATTGATATATCAACTAATTTTATCTACCCCTCTATGAATGGAAGGGACACTCCCAATGGGGAGGTGTGTAAGAGATCAATGGCCTGTGGTGGGAGGAAAATAAACTCGATGATACTCTCCCTATCTTCAACTTATCAACCATCTTGGAAACATACTCATGGCTATTTTACTAATTAATGAGATGTATTATGAGGCTAAAATATAATTTTGTATATCCTATCATGTGTATTTTTATATTCAATGTTGAAATGTAATAAATTGTACATTCTAATTTATGACTGTTTAATATAGTAGTGGATGTATATCTTATGCGTAATTCTAAATGTTGTAAATGGTAGATGTATATTTTTGTATAGATATAAATGGGTATTATTCTAGTGTACTTGTGTACCCTTCACTTTACTATGTGTTTTATAAGTAATAATATATTTTATTCTATTCTATACTATTTAAAAGATAAATAGATCACATCAAAATCATTGGGTTAATTATATTTTCTATAATTTCTATTCAAAATGTATTTTCAATCAAACAATGGGACATATTAATAATTAATTAAGATATTTATGAGTAATGTAAAATAAAAAAATACATAACTTTTAGTGTAACCCAATGGGGTTGCTACCAAAGATGGATTTTCAAGAACTATTCATGTACTACCTTTCTAAAGGTAGGACATTCAAACTATGTGTATTATGGTAAAAATATACACAATTGATTAGTTTTCACCAGATGATAAATATATTTTTAAAATGGGTTGAAGGATTTGTATAAAAATTGTTCTCTATAAAATTTCAACCAACAAAGGTGTCTACACATCCTTATCTATAGAGGATTCTAGATGATAACCCAACTTTTTTGGCACCATGACAAAAGTACTACCACCAAGTAAAGAATATGATCATGTCGTTTACTTAATTTTGATTAGATAACCATCTAATATAAAACCATATGTCTATAAGATTGAAATTCATATTATGGTACATGATATGTTGTAGGTGGGTATTATCAAACATAGCTAAAGTGAATATTCATCCCTGGTGGTCTTGGTCTATAATAAAGATGACACTTGGAGGATGTGCCCAGACTATAACGAACTCAATACGTACATCATAAAATATAAGTTCCCTATTCTATTAATTGATGACTTGATAGATGAATTACATGGTGTTTTTTATTTTTATAAACTATATCTTCATTCTAGGTATCATCAGATTCATATTCAAGATGAAGATATCCCTAACATAACTTTTATAATTTATGAAGGCTATTATGAGTTTATGGTCATGTCATTTGGTCTCACAAATGCACCATATAAATTTCAAAGTTTTACAAGCATTGTTTTGGGCCTTTTTGATTAAATTTGTGTTTGTGTTTATTTAAGATGAAATATATATAAAAAATTAGAAATCACATTACAACATGTTAAATATGTATTGCTAGTTTAGGAACAACATAAATGTTATACAAAACATTTAAATTGTGATTTTGGAGTTTAAGAGTGGAGTATTGGGGTCATATTTTTTCATGTGAATGATTAAAATTTGATCCTTAAAATATCAAAGCTATGATAGAATGGCATGTGAAAAAAACCCTTAAGAATCTTAGGGGTTTTTTGGAGATAACAAGTTACTAGCACATTTTTTTTAAAATTAGAGAAACATAACAAGACCACTACAAAATTCTTGAATAAATATTATTTCCATTATAATGATGTAGCTACCAAGGATTTTTATAATCTAAATTAATCTATATGCACCACTCCATTTTTTTATACACTTTATTTTTATAATAATTTTATTATTGAATATGATGCACCACGTTATGACATGGGAGAAGTACATGTAGGAAGGAAGATTCATTGAATTTGAGATTCATAAACACAAGGTTAAAAATAGGATAATTCCACTTTATAAGAAAGAGATGATAGTTATTCTTCATGCAGTAAAGAAATAGAGACCTTATCTAATGGGTAGATGCTTTAAAGTAATTATTAATCATGATAGTTTAAAAAAGTTTTGTAGAACAAAGATTATCATCAAAAGAACAACATAAATGGGTGACTAAAATGTTGGGATATGAATTTTAAATCATATATAAGAAATAAAATATAATGATGTATAAAACTCACTATCTAGGATGTATGAATCCACAAGGCATTGGTATGTGCAATGATAATTGGGTAGGTAGATTGGTTTGAAGAGGCATGAGTAGAACAAGAGAATGATAAGGATACAAAAATTTTGATTCATAATATTTAGCATGGTTATGATTCATTAACCAAATATAAGTGTAAATTTAATGAACAATGGTATAAATATCACTTACACATATGTAATAATTCTAGCCTCAAGAACAATATATTCTATGATCTTCATGCATCTTCAATAATGGGGCACTCAATTTTTTTGAAAACCTATCATATAATAAAGTGGATGTACATAAATTTTTGGTTGGATGAATGGTGTGTTAATAGAAAGAGTTCAAAACAATTAAGACACCAAATCTTATACAACCTATATCGATTCTTAACCAAAGGTGGGAGGAGGTATCCATGGATTTAATTATAGTGTTTCTATTATCTGAAGGTAAAAATTGCATCATAGTAATTATGGATAGGATAAAAAATATGCTCAATTTTTCTCCTTGTTATAGAAAATTTTATCTAACACAATAAATTTTATATTTCTAGATATAAATGAAAAGGTGAATGGTACTCCCAATATCATTTTAAGTGGTCATGTTCCCATTTACGGTAGTAAATTTTAAAATAATTTATTATCATATTTAGTTATTCAATTGGATCATATATCATCATATAATTCTGAATATTATTGGAAAATAGAGGTGTTCAAATAAATATTATAAGGGTATATCTATTAATTTTCTTTAGATAAACAAGAATGGTGTGTTCATTAGCTGGCACTAACAAAACAATGGTTTAATAATTCCTTCCATTCATTTTTTAAAATATCTCATTTTGTGGGTTTTTATGGTTATCATTCCCCATCAATCAATTATTAATTAAGGATGCATCTTAAGGTTTGATTTTTTTAATAATAACACATTCAACATCAATGGGAGGTACTATCTAGTTTGAGAGAAAATTTGTAAATGACATAGAATAGAATGAAGTAACAAGTAGATTAGCACTGGAGTGAGTGAAATTTTAACATAGGTGATTGGGTATTTGTTAAATTTCATCCATATAATCATATTTATTTGAAGAAACAAAAAAATATAAAAAACTTTCTCCAAATTATTATGGCCCTTATAAGATCCTAAATAAAATTGGTATAGTTGCATACAAGCTAGAGTTACCCTAGTCCACATATATACATAATGTATTTCATGTATATTGCATGAATAAGTTAATTATATAAATAGGTTTTACCAAAAATAAGTTACCAAAACTATATGAAGAAGTTTGAATCATTAAAAAACCTTAGGATATCCTACACACATGCACACAAAAAGATTGACAACAATAGATATTAAGGAGTATTTGATCAAGTGGAAAAATTTAAACCATGAATATAAAATGTGTGAGGTGATGAGACAATAATATGTATATTTTATATCATAAATAATATCATTTTATCTTTCATAAATCATGTTTTAAAGTGGACTTAAATCTAATTTTAATAACTTATGCTTGTTTAGAATGAAATGTGCAATATATATCTAGTTTATTCTCTAGAAGTTATTAAAATATTGATTGTTGTTATTTTCTAGCAAGTTATTAGATAATGGATGGTAAATGTTATCTATTAAGGCTAAAATGAATAATCAATGCAAATATAAAATTTTGAAGTGCTAAAATACCAAATCAGGGGAAACCTTGAAGCATCTTTGAAAATCGTAAATAGATCTAGAATCTCATATAAATCATCTATCCGATTCCTTAGTGGCCCTTGAGATATATTTACTTGTGGTGTAGGATCATCAAAGGCATAAAATAAACTTTACATCAAGCAAAAATAGTTGGTATACTTTTGTGTTGGTTTGTCTATTGTTTTTACATGGGAAAATGTAAAATTATAATGGATCGGTTTTGCTAAAAAGGAACAATTTCCATAAATAACATATATATTCCTAAATATGATTACATATTTGTATTATTCTAATAAAATAATGTAAGTTTATAAAAATCATCTTCAACTGAGTCTGTATGTAAAATTTATGATGAGTTGAGGTTGGATCTTAGAGTTCCCTAGTCTGGGCCTAGAAATGCATAAAAATGGATCTAGAGATACCAATAATTAATTTTGGGGTATATAAGACGAAATAAATAATGGAGTTTTTGAGGATAAGTTTTATATTATATTATATATATATATATATATATATTTTCAAAAATAGACATCAATAAAAATCAACTCCAAAAATATTCAGGTTTAGAAATATGAAAGAAAAGAGCTCAAGAGGTGATGTTTATCTATTTTGTAGATTATTTATATGAAATATATTAATATTATTTATAAAAATAGGTATTTATAAATAATGAAAGGTATTTATAATATTTCAACTACTATGAATATATCATTATCAATTTATTGGAGGAAAACCAAATTTGTCAAGATCATAATTAGTTCTTTTCAACAAAGTAAGAAGTTTTTGAAAGGAAAACAAATCACGCTAGATTTTCTCCAACAATTCTAAGATGGTGGATTTTTGAATCTAGTATTTTATGATATTTCTATTTGAATAATGGTGATTATTATTACTTGTATACACATAATATTTTTAAATTTTATCACATACTGATGCTTTACATCTTGTAAGAACCCATTAAGACTCAATATATGTAAGTGCATGCTCTAAGGGGTGCATTGGAAAAGGGGTGGGTAGACATTTGGTGCTTCACAAGATTGTTGTCCATTTTTGGCCACATTATTACCAATCCAACTAGTTCCTAAAACCTTTCCCTAAGTTGTTTATCCTCTCTTGCATAAGCTTCTAGTCTTTTTCCTTTTTCCATCCTTCATTTCCTTTCTTGGCACCGTTTTGACCTATTCAACATACTAGGTTAATCTAGTACAGTTTAAGGACCCTTTTCTCTATTTTGGTTTGTTAGCCTTTCAGTCGACCTAACATAGACCTAGTGAGTTAGCCTGAAAATGTGCTAGGTTGATTGGGTTGACCTAGCATATCCAACATATCTGAATGATTTTAGGGTAAGTTCCACCTATAAATACAAATTCATTTTGGTCATTATTGATAAATTAAATCAATATTTACTATTTTCTTGTGCTTCTTTAGAATCTAGTCTTATGAATAGGTCTTGGATGATTTGGCCTAACAAAGTGATCCTTACAAACCACACCAACCTCTTACAAATCCCCATTGGCCAAGGGAGAGATTGAGTCTCAATGAGTTCACATTCCAGTAATTATATTCTAACTTTCTTCTCTCTTTTAGTAGATATAATTAGCATAAGTGTTGGATCAAATAATATTACTCTTCATATTCCATGTTTTAGGGTGTTACTCATACTTACTTTATTTAAGGTTCCCTATACATATTTTGATTTCATTTACTTTGATAACCCCTCACTTTATGTCAAAATAATTAGTGTGCACTAGATTATATTTAATTTTCTTATTATTAGATTAGTGAAATAGTAAATCATGGGACTCTTTTAGGGTTGTTGTGTGATTATGTTAGATTGTCGGCTTTGGAACCCTACCTCACATGGTGCGTTGTGACAAGTGATCCCTAATTAGGTCTAGTGGATCCTCACATTAGTAATGCTCCTAATTTACAATTTTATGCCCCCAATTATAAGCGTAGGTGTTCTCTATCCCATCTAATCGAGGATTGATCTATGGACATGATGCATTTTTGATTGCATACATTCTAGTGAACTTGACGTGAAACTAACCCTTTCAATATTTTTCTCACTTATTTAACTTTTATTCATCATTATTTTTATCATATCTTTCTTATGATAGATCAACCCTATTGACATGGTTTATTTATCTCGATGTAAAGGTTTGTAGGAATAGGTAACTAGATCGACCAACTCAACCTAGTATAGGTTTATATGCTTGCATATTTATGTTCAAACAACTGTATTGACTAGATCAACCTAGTATAACTTTTTTAGGGTTATAGACTTCCTATTAAAACTACTAGGTCGACTAGGTGGACCTAGTGCATTTCCAACACTTTTTTATTAGGTTCCTATATAGCTTGATTTACCAACTCAATTTAGTTTACAGGATTACTTCTAGTTTTTCTCCAAGGTATCTAATCATTAATCTTCTCCTTTTCATCTCTAAACCATTTAGGTCAATTTATATTTCTCTATATCTTTCCTTTTCTATACCTTCCTTTCATAGTATGTAGTCTTTAAAACTTCCTTCACATAGTCAACTAGGTCAACCCTATGGACCTAGTCTATGTTCTATGTTTTTTGAAATAACTAGACAGACCTAGTTTAATTTCAAACTTTTCAGGTTTAACATTATTGACCATATTTTGTATGATTTTACATATATTTTCTTAACTATACCTTGTTTCAAATTTGGAATCAACCATATATGTTAATCACATCTTTATTTAAAGTTGATTGTATGCTTAGAACAGTTCACATAGTTTAATCAAGGGGTTTTCAATAAATCACTTAGTTTCACTATTTATATTATGTTACACACATGGCCAACCACATAAACATCAAAAATATTTTAGACATTTGGCTATCTAGGTCTACCTAGTTAAATTTCATCACCAAGGGGGAATTCGACTTGATGCTCTGGTTAAGTATAAAGTGTGGTTAATGGTATATTTTGTCAAACTACCTATTAACCTTATAATATGGTGTGTGAAGTGAATGGGTAGGCATTAATACTAATCCCATATCATTTCCACTATAGTCCCTTTCATCCTAAACTTACCTAAAAGTATTCACAGATTGTTATCTAGTATCTTGTTTTTAGCCAATCTCTCTTTACATTTAAAATCATTATTAATAATCTAATCAACATTATAGGTTAACCAAGAAGCTATACTTACTTTCAATTTATTTAATTTATCTTTGATTAATTAATTTGTGAAAAATATTGTATTAGCCAATGTTAGTGTAATATTTTGCTTTGTGTGCATCAATTAGATTGGCCAGCATCAATTTGATTGATTGTGTGTTTCCTTTTGCACTTACTTTCTTATATTAGCTAAAAATTTTCTTATTTCATTTCCAATATTATTATCAATCTTTTCCTCTTCTTTATTCACTATACTAGTTTGACCTAGTCTACCCTATACTTTTTATGGCCTCTTTGCACTACACTAGATCGACCTAGGCGACCTTGTATAGTTTGTAGGCTCTATTTTATAAACTAGGTTGATCTGGTCAACCTAATATTGTTTAATATTTTTCTTATTTTTCAATCTAGTTTCTTATTAATCCAATTTTACATTTTGTTCATCTCTCTTTAGTCAGAATGAGGTTTCCAATTAGAATCTTTTTGGACAACCTAAATCCATTTATATTCTATATTGGATATTCATTCCTTCCTCTCTTTTCCTCCCAAGAGAACCATCACTCTTGGGGAACTTCTTCTCCTCATTCATCTATAAACTGTAACATGGTGAAAATAACACCTCAAGATGAAGTTGATTGGTCCAATCCCTTCCCTACTTATCAATACACTTCTCAAACTCTCCAACCAATGTCATAGTGATTGTTACAAATCTACTTAACAATCCCACTAATAATCCTCCCCTAACACTAATTTATGGAGTGTTCCAACCAGCACCAACTCACCTCCTAATATAACCCAAATCTTATCTCAAGTCATTCAACAAATGAACATCATGCAAAAATTTAATACCAACCAAATTATGTAACTTCAACAACATTTAATCAATGTGACTAATCAACCTCCAACTATTAATCCTCAAGTTAATCCTAATTATATTCATCCACATCTTAATGATTCCATGGGTAATGTTTTAGATTAGAGGTAAAATCAGGTTTTGAAGGGGCCCCAAAACCCTTTAACAGAGAGCAGAAAAAAAGAACAACAAAGCCCATAGGCAATGCCTAAAAAACACTACAGAGAAGTAGCAAAATCAGGTTTTGAATGGTCCTGATACCATAAGAGATATATCCAGTCAAAACCCAAAAACAGAAGTCTGGAGATACAATAAACAAAAGCTAACAAAATAAGAACAAAGATCTGTACCAGTTTCTTTACCAATAAGAAGGACCAGATTATTCATCCAGTTCCAGTATCAAGTTCATGGCTTCTTTTTCTTTCAAAGCAGTTTCCTGGGTGGTAACCTCCAGCAAAGCTCCTTTTTGTGTATCTTTATTTCTAGAACTTTACCTTGTCCTTTTGATGGGACCCTCTAATGCTTTGGTCTCCTCATTGGCTCGTTTACCTATATTGATAGCTGCTACACAAATGTTGGACGTTACTTCCTCCATTTTCTTTCTGTTATCCTTTATTAACTCCTAGAGATTGTTTTCGTAAGCTTTGAACTTCACAGGGATCTTGCTTAACTAATTTTCCATGTTGTTTACTTTGTTCCAAGCAGCTTTCAGAGAATCTTCCAAAGTTTCTGCTTTTTTCTTGAGATCAATGATCTCCCTACACAGCCAATAGTCTAATTGGGAAGAAGACTCAGCTTTACTATTAACCCAAGTCATAGGGGTGTATATTTCATCATTCTGATTCTTTCCTCTCCAATCCTCAAACTTTTTATTCGGGCTATTCCTATCTTCTTCAAAGAAGTCATCTTTGCTCTTTTGTTCTCGCTCATTGATTCCATCTTCAATTTCCATCTCCATGTTTTGAATTTCTTCTTGGACAGATATTTCCTTTTCTTTCTTAGAAGTTGGGTCCTCACTAGGATCTTTTTGGACAGTGTCTTCCTCCGCCACTTTCTAGTTTTCCTCCATCTCTTCTGTTCTGGTAACATAATCCTCCTCAGTATTGACTTTATCCTTTTCAATTTCCTCCGATCCTTCTTCATCATTACTAGAGTTGGTTTCCAAACTCTCTGTTCCATCTTCTTCCTCCAATTTTTCCTCCTCGGGTTCATCAAATGTCTCTCGACCCCTTTCTTCTTCTGCATTCTATTTATTAGGACTAGGGGTCTTAATTTTTCCTCTTCTGCTTACATTTTCTTTCTTTTTAATCCCTGGCAACTTATTTTTCCCCTATTTGGGATACTTAACCAGTGCCCTATTCTTGCAATAGCCTTCATTAAGTAGAATTAGGCCTTCATGAAGAATAGGGCGCAAATCCTTTTTCCTATGAGCATAAAGGCTTTGAATCAGGGAGTAACAAAGATAGAAAGGAAAAGACAAGCTAACCTTATGCCTGAAGTGGTTGAGGAAGACGAAATGGAACTTATGCACTCGTTTGCTTCTACCATCTAGGATGAAGTACTCCCTTATACAACTTAGGACGTCCCTCCATATCCCTTTAATCTGATCCAGCTCATAAAAATCCCCATTTTTGACCAACTTCTGCTCCTCCTCATCCGTTTTGGGTAACTTGAAAAATGCCTCGTTCGAAATGCTGGTCTGATTTGAAAATTTGATTCCATGGGTAATGTTATTCCTCAACCCATAACAAATAACAAGATGCTTCAAACTATTCAAAATGAGTATTTATCTCCCTTCATTATATCCATTGATATTGGTAACATAACTCCATCTATCAAATATGATGGGACTAAACACCCTACTTCATTCCTCAAATCCTTTGATAACCTTTACAAAGAGTGGATCCAAACTAATAAATTTTCCATAGCTAAACTATTATTCAAAACTTTCCCTTATGATGTACTAGAATGTTATAATCAACTTCCTTAACATTCTATTTGGCAACTTGAATATTTTGTCAATCCTTTGGCTAAAGAGTTTCAACATAATGATCTTACTAAAAATTATCATAGTCACTTCATAAATTTTAAACAATATCCTAATGAATTGGCTCATGACTCTATTAAAAGATGGAAATATTTAGCTCATAAAACTGATCATAATATGATTGATGATAATTTATTCAAACTCTTTATTCCCACTTTGACTCCCACTCTTCAATACAAGTTTTGAACCTTTTCTCCTCAAAATCTTAATGAAGCTCTTAACCAATCTAGGAGCCAATACTTTCTTATGAAGTAATTTTAACCCAATCATAAACTTCTTAAAGGATATTTTCAAACATATAATGATATCACTAGTAATACTCCCCAAACCAAACTTTTAGTTGTCAAATATAATGTTCCTTTACCATCTCACACACCTCTTTTGGTTTAGCAAATGAAAATATTTTTACCACCCTAAAAACCTTTCATTTATCCCAATGCCATCCTAAGTGGTATGATCACAATCTATTATGTTGGTTCCATATTGACATTGGGCATTCTCATGAATCTTGTAGAGGGATCACTAAGAGTGTCATTTCTTATATTCTTGGTGAAACATTCAACCATGAGGCTATGATCAAACTTCGTCATCAAGATTATACTATCACATCTCAAAAATGACAAACCTTTAAAACTTATACTTCTAATAATCAAAATTTTTATTCAAACAATAATCAATCAAATGTCAAAGATGTTTGTGCCATCAATACCGATTATGACCTATGTTATAATAACTCTCAATATGTCAACATTGCTAAGGTTCATTATCATCATAAATTGGCTCACAAATATCCTATTATCAAGCCTAAGAAACCATACTTAGAATAATAATTACTTAAAGATACCATTGCCACTCATAATGATTTAGAAACACCAAAGGAACAACTTCCCCATTTTGATCCTCCTACCACATCTATACCTCCTAAATCTAATTTACCTTCTCAACCTCATGTTGGTTATTTTAAATTACATTGTAATATTCTTGAAGAACCCAACTTTATGCCTTGTATTATTCCTATTATGGATTTGGTTGGCCCTTCACCCTATCATCATAAATTTCTTATACAATAACTTCAAGAAATTGAAGATCCATCTTCCATAGATGAAGAACCACCTTCTATTGATTCTAAAACAACTAATGTCAATACCATTGAGACTATTTGTCCTTATTCCAAACCTTCCATTAAATTTATTGAAGAGGACATGATAAATGATTAAATTCTTTTTTTCATCGATGATCTACCTCTATTTATCAAAGTAGCCATTAATACCACCCTTATCTAAAAATTTCTAGTTGATGAAGGTTTTGGTATGAATGTCACATCCTTATGGCTCATTCAATAACTTGGTTATAATAAATATCATCTTAAACAAACCCATATTACTTGTCATGGATTTGATAAGACTAATTAAAATCCACTTGGTTACATTTGGCTTCCATTAACCATTGGACACAAAACTATTAGAACCAAGAGTATGGTCCTTAATCTTCCTTTATCTTATAACATTATTTTTGGTCATCCATAGACTCATCGAATGAAGGTCATCACCTATTATGGTAATTAGTGTGCCAAATTCTTAAATAATATAAAATGTTAAAAACATGAAGCTGATCCCAACCCATGAAGCATCCAACTTCCCAATCCTTAACCTTAATATCAAATTCTTACAATTTTAAAAATCATTAGTGCTCCTTTTCCTAAGTTCATCAACATGAATCCTGATCTTCAAGTTACTCTTGAAGATTATGATGATGATGATCCTAATGAGTTACAACACACTTTCAATACTAATAAGCTACCTCCATATATTTTATATTAGATTCCTCCTCTCTTACGCAGAGATTGTATTGTTCCTATCATGGATGAGATTACCAATTTCCCCCTCCATACAATACTTAGGAGACATCTTTACCAGAACATGCCTTCACTTTAAATGATTTTGGAGTGGCTAAATTATTCCAAGATTTTCTCACCATGTCCCCTCATACATTTATCAACAATAGGATTTCACCTTTTCAAAACCCCCTAATTCTCAAACATGTACAATTTCTCCAACATATGATGATAACTATATCATGCCCCAAGCTCACTCTCAAGACTTGGATGTCCAAAATTATCAAAATATTTTAGCCCAAATTCATGCCTTCAATCAGGATGTACATACCATATCTACACATTATGACTTAGATCATGAGGGTCATGTACCTCCTATGAATTCTTCACTTATCGATACTCCTTGGGTGGTAGAACAAATTACACCTTCCAAACCTCTAGATGCTCCTACATGTTCTCTACCTCCTTTAGATCCTTTCATTTCTTCATATTATTCTACCATCATTAAATCTATTAACACTCCTATCTCTTCAGATCCATCCTCTTCATCTACTTCCAAAATTACACTAGATGTTAAGGGAACCAATGTCTATTAGATTCATTCTGAGTATGATACCCATGGCAATAAAATTCTAGACCTTGAATTATATGTTGAATATTATGCTCCTCTTCCTACCTTACCTAGTGATGAAGTTATTCTTGATTTACATCATGCTTAGGAACCTCAACTTCCTCAACAACATCATAAACTTGGAAATTTCAAGAATAAAACTCTTTGCTTTAACAACTTTGTCACTATCATTGATCCCAATACAAATCCAATTTTAGCGTGCCTAATGCACCTTACCACTTTCAAGATGGAAATACCATGATTATTGAAGAAACAACTCATATCAAATATATTAACCCATCTTCTCCTTAACCAATCATGGTTTCTCAAGAATTATCACCATTTGAGCATGAAAAATTTAGTTTATTATTTGATAAATAATAAGAAGAATTCACTTGGTCCTACCAAGAAATGTTTGGCATTGACCCTATTATTTTGGTTCATAACATCATCACTTATCTTGATGCTAAGCTAGTGCATCAAAAGCAATGCAAATTTCCACCTAAAGTCACTAATCTATGTCATAACGAAATCATTAAACTACTCGATGCTAAACTCATTAAACCGATGGATTGTTTTGAATGGGTTTCTAACATTGTTCCCATTTTAAAGAGGGTCACTATGGTTATTCACATTTATATTTATTTATAAAACCTTAATCTTGCTTTTCCTAAAGACAACTTCCCCTTACCTTTAATAGATGCCATCATCAATTCAACAAATGGTTATGAAATGTTCTCTTATGGATGGATTTTTGGGATACATAAGATTCGCATCTATCTTGAGGACCAAAATTAGATTACTTTCAACACATAATGGGGCACCTATTATTATGTCAAAATGCCTTTTGGCCTTAAAAATGTTGGAACTACCTACAAATGTGCTATGACTCACATCTTTCATGATCTTATCCAAAAAATTATTGAAACCTATGTGGATGGTCTAATTACTAAATTTAAACATTGTAAGAACCATATTTATCATCTTGATATCATCTTTGACCATATTCTTAAATATAGAGTTAGACTTAATCCTTTAAATGTATTTTTGGAGTCACATCTAGAAAATTGTTAGGATTCTTAATCTCTCTCCATAGCATCGATGCTTACCCAGCCAAAATTAGTGTTATTGCTAACATGACCATTCCTCGATCTATTCTTGATATTCATACTTATTTAGGCAAACTTAAGTAAATTAGATGATTTTCCCTAGAAATGACATTTCACATTCACTCCCTCAATTCCCTTCTTTAAAAAGGTACAACTTTATAATAGATAGATCCATGTCAAAAAGCCTTCAATAATATGAAAGATTCATTACTTCATCCACTTTATAATAAGAAACCACTAATTCTATATACTTCTTCTACACCTATTTTAGTTGGGGTAATGTTTTCCCAGTAAGATGATACAGGAAGAGAGTATGTTATTTACTACATTAGTCAAGGCCTCATTGATTATGAGACACATTATACCAAATTTGAGCATGATTGCCTCACTATCTATTTTGTGGTTGAAAAGCTTCACCATTATATGTTATACCAAAATACTTATGTCATAATTCAATATAACCCCCTTTGTTATTTATTCTCCAAAGACTTTCTTCCTAGATATAAAATTCACAAATGGATGGTCTTACTTATAGAATTTGATCTCTGCATCAACACACAAAAATATATTAAAGGGAAAGTCATAGCTAACTAACTTGCCATAGCTCTCATTCCAACCATTTATTCACTTCAAGATGATCTTCCTAATGACAATATATTCTACATTGAAGGCCTTAATCAAGATATATCCCTTAAACACTATTTTCATAGCTTTACTACTGATCTTCAAGCCAATCAACTTGAAGAATCTTCCCCTCACTCTGGTACTACTAAAGCAAAGGTAGTTATCGAGGAGCTCCCTAAAATTAATGTTGAATTTCATGAGTATACTTAGACCCTCCACTTTAATGCTGTTAAATGTCTTTAATGAGATAGGGTAGGTTTCATTCTTACTAGTCCTATTGGTAAGATTATTCCTTTAGAGTTTTACTTCACCTTTGATGTCACCAACAATATGGCTAAATATGAAGCTCTTATCTTAGGCATGAGAGTTATTCTTGATCTAGACATACAATATCTTCATGTTTTAGGATATTATTAGCTCATTAATCATCAAGTTAATGGTTATTATTAATGTAAAAGTGAGAACCTCATTACTTATCATCAAGTTTCAAGCACTCTTGCTAAGGACTTTATCACTTTCAATAGTGAGCCTTTTCCTCAAGACCGAAATTCCATTGTTGATTCTCTTACCTCTTTAACTTCTCTCTTTAATCCTCATCAAGTTCTATGTGATCCTTACTTTATTATATAAATAAAAAAAACTCCATCATCTACCCAAACACCTAATTCACTTATCTATCACATCAAGGCTATGACCATTTGACAAAGCCCTTGGTATAAAGATATCATTCAATTCCCAGAACATCAAACTTATCCTCATGGTCTAGATTCTTATGAAAAGACATGCATTCATAAACAAGCTTTAAAGTATGTATTTCAACATAACATCCTTTACTATCAAAACACCAAAGGTACCTTACTCCATTATGTTATGTAATATGAGGTCCCTCCTCTTCATGAATAAGTACATGGGGGAATTTATGGTGGTCACTATAGTGGACATGACACAACACGTAAATGCCTATATATGGGTTATTTTTGGCCTACTATAAAAAAAGATGTTATTAACTATGCTAATAAGTGCAATCCTTGTCAACTTCAAAATGATCTTATCCATTCACCTCCTACTGAGATTAAAACTATCAAATCACCTTAGCCATTTTCCACATTGGGATTCAATCTCATTGGTAAATTAAATTGATCTCAAGATGGACACATCTTTATCATCACTACTACATAGTACTTTACCAAGTAGGTAGAAGCCATGCCCCTTGTTAATGTTACTAGTCCTACCATATCCTAGTTCATTTTTAACCAAATTATTTGCCACTTTGGAATTCCCCATATCATCATTTCAGATAATGGTGTTAATTTAAAAAAAAACAAAATTTAAACAAATTTGTACCAAATTCAATATCAATCACAAATTTTGCACACCTTATCATATGTAATTTAATGGTCAAGTTGAGGCCACCAATAAAATTATTTAAAAAATTATCCAAAAGATAATTTATGAAATCTACATAGATTTTCATATTCATCTTTACCCTAAACTTTGGGCCTATCATACTAGCATACATACTACCACTAGGGAAACTCTATTTTCTCTAGTCTATGGTTTTGAGTTAGTTATTCCATTAGAATTTGAGCTTCCCTCTCTTTTTGTATCTATTTATGGAATTATTCCTAATGAAAAATTATGTGAATCTCATATTCATGCCCTTGATCTTCTTGATTAATATCATCTTTCTACATTACAATATAATCACCAATATAAGGCTTGCATTGCCAGACAACATAACAAACACATTAAAGTTTGCACTTTTAATGTTGGCAATCTTGTCCTTAAACTAGAATACACCCATAATAAAGAATTTAATATGTCCAAAAATGGTGGGGATCATATTTAGTTAAATAAATTCTTGGTCCAAGAACTTATCACTTTCAAACTAATGAAGGCCATGTTTTAAAAGAACCTACCAACACTCAATTCCTTAAAAATTAGTTTGCCTAAACATTTATTTCTTATCATGTTTTCTATCTATATCATTCTAACATATTTTTATAGGTAAATTAAGCATGAGTCTCTCCCTTTGCATTAGTGCCCTCTTTTCACAAACCTTTGGTCCTCCCTTTTGGTCTTTTGATTTCTTGATGTATCATAGTCTTCTTTATCTTATTGCATTTTTTCTTGTTTTTCATACCCCTTGGGTTTTTATTTTTTGACTTGCTTTATAAGACCATGGATAGGACCTGACATTCCTTACAAAACCACCATATTTTAATGATTTCTTTCTCTTGTTGTTTCTTTCCAATGCTATTTTGGCATCCTTTGGGTTTTTCTTTGTGATTTGCTTTATAATAAGGCTCCCTCACTTTTCTTTTCTCTTCCTTATCGACACCCTCATGGGTTGTTATTTTATTATTTGATTTTTAAGATCGTGGATAAGACCCAACCCTCATAAAATTACCATTATTTTCATGTTCTTAATCCTTGTTCACAAAATTTTTCTTGTTCTTCTTTTGTTAGATGGAATTTACAAATAATATATGTTAACATGTTTTCCTCCACTTCCATCTTTCTTATGAAAAGGGATTACACTTTTCTATCATTGTATCCCTCTTTTCCCTTGGTAACTTTTTTTTAAAATTTAAAGTAATTCAAATTTTTCCATGTGTCATTCCTCTTGATTTTCAATTTTCTTTCATCTCCACATTAGATAAAACAAGGTCAATGTCAAGATAGCACTTTTATTTCACCTTGATTTATGAAACTCTTAGACCCCATGCTATTTAAAATTTCTCTATATTAGTAACCTTATCCCAAGTTTTCAAATGAAAGTCATCTTTAGCACACATGTTTGGTTTTCCAAATCTATATGGAGGAGGAATAAAATAAAAAGAGCCATCATGAAAGTTAAAAGTCAAATCATTTGACTCAAAGGTAATGATATATAAAAAGCAAAATAAAAATCTCAAAAGTCAAATTTACACCAAAATATGTGATTTAAAACACATCTCCAATCTCAAATTGAAGCTCAAACTCCACAGTTAGCTTCGCATAGCACGGAAGTCCTTTGAGGTGTAGTAACCTAGTTGATTGAAATAAGGGATTTCAAAAAACTCTATGGTGCTACCTACTTTCTCATGCAAGTACCCAATATTCATAGTATACTGATGGCTCTATAAGGGGTCCTAAAGAATAGGGAACATGTCATGGGGAGGTAGGTCCATTTTACTTTTCATGCATATAGCATTTATGGGATGATCTATATACTCCATTTGTTTAACCAAGACTTGTGTGGCTAAGAGAAGTTATTCATAGTCCTTAAGGTTGAAATTCATATTATTTTGATAATCTTAATTGACAAATAGTTATCTCTACCTTAGTTTTTCCTTCATTATCCCCTCCACCCATTTCATTTACCCCCCTGACAGACAAATTATTATTTTAAATCTATTTTCCCTTCTTATTTAATTCCTTCTTTTTCGCCTCTTAAAAACATGCTAACATTACTTTGTTTCATTTTTATCTATCCTTAGAGCAAAAAAACATGTTTGAGTAAATTTGGATCATTTTATAGACTTACTTGTTTACTTTACTAGATTTTAATTTACTAGACTTACTTTACCTTCCTTTTACCATTTATCATAATTTTACTATTTCGTTGTTACGGACACTTGAGTTCGTACCCTTTTTCTATTGTTAAGTGTGGTTGGCTTTTTATCTCTCTTAACAATGTTGTTTTTCATTTTATGTACCCTTTTTCCATGGTTGAGTGTGGTTGGCTTGTTACTTCTCTCTCAATAATGTTATTTTCCCTTTTATGCATTCTTTTTCTATTTTTGAGTGAGATGTGGATTGTTATTGTTCACTCATCAATGTTGTTTTACCATTTTGTCTTTATAGTTAGTCTTTTTACCATTTATTTTCATTTTATTCTAACATCCTATTTGACATGTATCCTTGGTTTGATTTGGTGAGTTTGCCTTTCTTGCTTAAGGATAGCTTGTCTCAAATTTTTCAATCTTTAGCAGCCTTGGATGTTTGGTTACCTAATTTATTCTTTATTTTTGACTTTGTCATTTGGTCTAACATATCACCTGTCACCGCAACTTACCAAATTTCCCAAGTATGTCCCATCCTCATAGTACCAACTATCTTGGCTTTTCTTATTTTTATTTTTTTTTACTCTTTAATTTTGTATTCTTGGGTTTGTCAAAAGTAGTCTCTGCACCCTACACAATCGAAACTAACAACATAGTAGACAACCATCCCATGATAAATGTAAGTAAAGGTACTCATTGCATTTAATTTTTACTTCTTTAATTTTTAGTTATCTACTTTTTAGATTAGTTTCCCTTTTAGTCATTTACTTTCATTTATTTTTGTTTTAAAATACTTTAACTCCTTTTAGCATTAGCATTATGTGTGTCCTTATGTTATTTATCAAAGAACCATCCCCTATTACACCTTCATGACACATGATGAGCTTTGTGTGGGGAATATGTATACACATAATACTTTTAACTTTTATCACATACTAATGTTTTACATCTTGTAAGAACCCATCAAGACTCAATCTCTTTGAGTGCACACCGTAAGGTCTATACTAGGAAAGGGATGGGTAGACCTTTGGTACTTCACAAGATTGTTGTCCATTTTTGGCCAAATTATTTCCAATCTAACTAGTTTTTAAAAACATTTCTAAGATGTTTCTCCTCCTTTGCATAGTCTTCTAGTCTTTTTCCTCTTTCCATCCTTCCTTTCCTTGCTTGGCACCATTTTTACCTAATTAGCATACTAGGTCAACCTAGTTAACCTAGTATAGTTTAAGGACCCTTTTCTCTCTTTTGGTTTGTTATCCTTTTGGTCAACCTAGCACAAACCTAACGAGTTAGCCTGAAAATGTGCTAGGTCAACTGAGTCTACCTAGCATAACTAACATATCAAAATGATTTTAAGGTAATTTTTGCATATAAATACAAGGTAATTTTGGTCATTATTGATATATTCAATCAAGAGTTATTATTTGCTCACGCTTATTCACAATCTACTCTTCCACTATTCTACTTTAGGAGACCTAGTTTAGGTTTCTTATTTTGGAGAATATAGTATTATGGATAGGTATCAGATGCTTTGGGCTAACAAATTGATCCTTATGAACTACAAAAACCTCTTACAAATCCCCATTCACCAAGGGAGAGATTGAGTCTCGATGGGTTCACATTCAAGTAAGTATATTCTAACTTTCTTCTCCTCTCTTTTAGTAAATATAAGTAACACAAGTGTTGGCTCAAATAATATTACTCTTAATATTCCATGTATTGGGGTGTTACTCATACTTAATTTATTTGAGGTTCCTTATACATGTTTTTATTTCTTTTTCTTTTGTAACCACTCACTTTGTGCCACAAGCTTTGGTGTACACTAGATTAGATTTACTTTTCTTGTTATTAGATTAGCAAAATATTAAATCATAGGAATCTTTTAGGGTTGTTGTGTGATTGTATTAGACTGTAGGATTTGGAAACCTACCTCACATGGTGTGTTTTGACAAGTGATCCCCTAATTAGGTCTAGAGGATCCTCACATTCATCATGCTCATGCTTAAAAATTGTATGCCCCTAATCAGAAGTGTAGGTGTGCTCTATCCCATCTGATCTAGAATTGATTTATATACATGATGCATTTATGATTGCATATATTACTCTCTAAATAATTTATGAACAAAATTTGTTATATTATTATCCTAGAAGAAGAATAAATTATAAACTAAATTATTAGGTTATTAGCATATAATAAGAATCAAATATTTATTGATTTGTTAGGTTTTTAAGATTAATAAATTAGATTTAAAATTTTAATTTGTTATGTTTTTATTCTTAAACAAGAATAGGTTGAAGATTTTTTTATAAATACAACCTTCTCATTCATATAATGGATAATAAGAATAATTTTAATGTTAAAAGAAGCCAAGGTTGAATAAAGTATTTGAGCATTTATAAAAAAAGTTGTTTTTAATTATTTTTCTAAGGGGAGAGAAAGGGCCCAATCAACCTAAGGAAAAAAAGGGTTAGATTGAATTTATATTTTTTATATTAGATTTTTTTGTGTTTTGTTTTCATTTCTATATATTTTTTTAATGTTTGTATTATCATATAACATGAAAGATAATTGGATCCATAAACCAATAGTTATTTAGTTTCCTTTCATATAATGCATTTTCAATTATAATTTTAATTACACAAGTGTGTTTATTTTATTATAAAATGTGTTTTAATTTTATAATTTTAATTCATGCAAGTGTGTTGCTAAGAAAAAACTATTATCTGAACATACTATGTTCCTTAATATATAGAGTATTTGGAGACCAACCTTATATCGATATGAATTAATGAACAAAGTTAATTAAATTAAGAGGATTGACAACACTCATAATTTTTTGATCCATTATTGAGGACACTAGTGTTGTTAGGGAAATGTCAAAATTATTTTTTATGATAGATTCCTAATTAGATTTCATTACCCTTCCTCTACTCACATTAAGAAAAAGAATTTGTTTGATTTAATTTATTTTCCATAAATTTAAAAAAATTAATTTTCAACAATGTGTGTTTTTATTTCCACCAATTAGGTTAAAAAATTTCAATTTCTAGTAATTGGTTAAATATTTCAAAATTTTAGCAATTAGATTAAAAATGTTTAATTTAAATTTCCAATAATTATATTAAGGTTTAAATTGATAAAATTTGTTTTAATCTTGTGATCATTTGAATAATAATGACCTAATTTAATTTTTTAAGGTTGTGGAGTTTAAGACCTAGGTTGTTAAAGGGTCTGAGTATAATAAATTAGGGTAGAAATATGAAGTAAATATAATCACTGATTTGTAATAGAATTGACCTAGTTTGACCTTTATAAAAATATTAATAAATAATATAAATAAGTAATTAGCTATAAATTAACTAAGATGAAAGATCTAGAGGCTATAAACTAGGACAAGAACTAATTTGAGTGTTGTGGACAGGATCTAAGTGTCAAAACCCTTCTTGCACAATAGTGCCCTAATTAGATAGTAGCACCATATGGCACTGGTGTCTTTATTTTGGTACTATTATCATTTTTTTAGAGCTTATTAGTGTACTTGTGTGCATGAGTTTTGATTCCCTATAGGTGAAATATTTTGACTAAATTTATTTGTAAACCATAAACATCCATGTTTCCAAGTCATCTAGTTGGCACAAGTAGAAAATTATATTTTTAGTTGGATAGGTTAGACATCCAAAACACGTCATTGTGATGAGAGTTATCTACATGCCAATAATCTAAGGAAGGATCAAGCTTGATGTAGTTCTCCCAACCTAAGTGTTGGTGTAATTACAAGTGAAGCTAGTATGAATGTTGGCTTGAGTGATTTAAGTTTGATTGAGATTGGAAATCAAAATAATATAAGATTCAAAATATTTTATATTTTTGTATATAGAAGTAGGTTTAATAGGGATTGATAATCTTGATTGTACACAACTTATTTTGAATTTGTTTATGCAATTTGCATATGATTTCCATCTAGTGGATAAAAGGATAAAAGTCATGCTTATATAAAGTTCTAGTACCTTTAAAGATATTAAAAGAGGTCTAGGCCAACCCTAAGTGGTTACTAATTTTAAAAGATATCCATTGGATATACATGGAGGGATAAGGATAATGGCACCCAAACTAGGACACTAACACCATAGGGTGCTATTGTCTAAATTGTGGTGTTAGTATCTAGGTGGTAAAAATGAGGCACTAGGGGTCAAGATGTTGAAGTGAAGGTTTGAGATTAATTTAGGAATGTTTAGGGATTAATGTGGCCCACATGAAGGCTAGATAAGTGTCTAAATAGGCCCTAAAATAGGTCTAGGACTAAGCTAGGGGATGGGTATTCTCAAGTAACACTCTTATCACTTAAGTGTCATTTTGAGATTATTACACTCCCCCTTTTATTCTAGGAATGTATAAAAGTGAAATGACTAAGATAAAGGAAAAATAAGCATGCCTAGACTTACTTAAAAGGTGAAGCCCATGAAACTAGATCTGAGTATGTGAAGCATGCTCCATTGTATGTTCTATATATCAAATGTGCATAGATCAATCCTTACTTAAGATATATCAAAATTAATTTTAAAAATCAAGTAAATAAATAAGATAGAGAAAATGAATGAATACACTTCATTGGGTACATGAACCAATGCATAAACCTAGTGATAGCCTATGTGTGTGCATGTAGATAGTAATCAATTAGTTAATAACTTAGACTAAACTAATGTCTTATTAAATCCCCATGTATGGGTGGCTCAAAAATTCAATCTAGTTTTGAATCCATCATTTCCAATCTTTGTTTGGTGGATCATGACCTTTGAATAACTTGGATTGGACTGATAGTGTGTCCAACCCTCTTATATAGGTGGCTCAAGAAATTAAATAGACCATGAATCCATCATTACCTGCTCATGTGTAGTAGATGAATATGAAACTAAAACTACATGATGTAACTAAACTATATAAGATGTGTAACTATAATTAAAAGTATATGTCATCTTTGTAGCCACTCAAAAAATATAAAATGTAAAATGGCTCTAGGCCACTTGGGATTATTAAATATCTCTAGGCCACTCAGGAATGCCAACCACTATAAATTGAGTAAGGCATTAATTTGGTCTATGACTTGGAATTTGGTGTTTATTGTGTATAATATAGAGAATGACATGAATTTTGTCATTCCATATGATCAACTAGGGCATAAGTGATTATACAGAGTAATGTGCCATGAACATGCCCCCAAATATAATATTTGAGTATATGGATTTTGGGTTTAATTATAATAATCTATATCTGAACATATAAATTGAAATAGGAATGATCATGCAAAGAATGATGTTCCCAATCTGATTAAACTAGCATGCATTTATGTTACAATGAGTTTTTTATCCTTGAATTTAAATAGGCTCAATTCATGGGATGACCCCTATGAAACTTGTCCATTTCATATCCCTTAAGATGTAAGCATGAAAAATGAGGCCATTCACTACCTCCTTGCATGTTTTCCCCAAAAAAATTAGTCTTTTGAGGGAATTTTTCACCCCATGTAGTTCAGAGAATTTTATTGAAAATACACCAAGTTCATTTTGGTGCAAATTGGAGAATTTTATTTGAACTTCACCATTACATGCAAAAGTGGAGGATTTCTCTGATATTACACATGTAAGGTCAATGAATTTCTTTAACATTACATGTGTAAGGTCAGATAATTTAACCAACCCTACACCTAGGCCCACCCCTTTTATGGTAATTAATGTTTATTAACTACCCTTTTTATATATAGTTAACCCATGTATATTTTTTTTTATCATTTGTTTTTGTCTCCTCCAACCATTTTTGAACCTACGTGCACTCTTTCAACCATCATTTTTTACACATTTATTTTTATTCCATACACAAATTTCATCTCTCTCATGGTGTTTGCCCTTCATCTTGGATCTCAAGCAAGGTTTATTTTTTAGTTTTTTTTCCTTTCTTTGTTTCTTTTCCTTTCATGTTGTCTTTTTCATTTACTTTTTTTAAAACTTTGTTTTTGTGTTAGCATATTTTTTTTCCATTTTAGAAATCATATTTCAAAGGATTCAAACCCTTCCCCTCATTTTTTATTTACGTTTGTGTCTTATTGTTTTTAAAACCCCTATCTCATCCATGGAAAAACCTACCCTTGTGGGTTCCTTAAAAGTTTTCCTCTAGATGACACCAACTAAAACTCTTCCAAACGGGTGTACTTCAGAGATTTTTCTCTGAAGTACACCCTAACATATGCCTTTTTTCCCTCTAAGGTTCACCTTTTAGAAAATTATCCAAAGTACACCTAACCCCATTTTTTCACCTTACTTATGGTGCACTTTAGAGTTTTTTATCTAAAGTGAACGTAACATGGTTCACCTCAGATACAATTCTCTAAGGTACAAAACCAACCCTTTGGTGTACTTTAGACAATTTTCTCTTATATGCATCATGATCTCAAAGCCCAAGGTGTAAGTTAAAATAATATATTTGACCTATACCAATGTGATACAAGGTGTAGTTAAATAATTTTCTATGACTTACACCTAATCTTGAATTTTACCCAACTCATGTGTAGTCTAGATAATTTTCTCTAGATTGCACCAAAAAGAAATTTTGTCCATATCCTATATAGGAGCACTGATGTTTTCTTCTCTTCCATTTTCTTCAAAGAATATGAAAAATTCTAACTCTAGAGAAATGACATATTCATCATCAAGAAGGATGAATAAAGAATTTATGAGGGAAGTCAAATTAGCCATGCCATATGTCACCATCTCTCTAAGGTGACCTCTTATCTAAAATTTTATATGACTTTATATCTAGTATATGATGTAGCTAGCATGAGATATTTCATAGGACTGACTAGTAATGGTGAGAGGAAAAAACTTCCATTACATGATTATTATCCATAATTAATTCTCAAGGAAAGCATTAAACATTATAAGATAATCAATTATGCTTACTTATACAAGTTTATTTTCATCTTTGAGTAAGACCTCAAGGAAAAGAGAGTTTTAAACCAAGTATGGGCAATGGTTAATAAGATTGGTTGCATCTTTATAAAATTCTCAACCTTCACCTACATCAGGATAGGGGGTTAGATGAACAACCATACATGTTATGTAGGTATCCAAGTGATAAATTGATTTTGATGGAGATGTGCCAAAACATGATGATTACGTATAAAAATCAATCAGATTCTCATAAATGGGGATTCAAGTTTCTAATTAACATTGGCCAATACACAGTGTTAACTACTCCAAAAGCCAAGATAATGGAGACTAAAATGCAATGGGTCACTCTCAAGAGGTTTAAGAATAGAAAAGACATTAATTATATAAAGGAGAAGCTAAAAAGTAGTTATGCTCATGTACACAAGATTGAAGACATCTAGGCAGAGTGTAGGACTAAGTTAGATATGAGAAGACTTGATTACAACCATCTTACTACTTATGAAATTGATAATCTAAAATTGGTTGATATTCTATAAGATTTATTAGATGATGAGATTATATTAGACCCCTCATATGAGGGTAATTAGGTATTTTCCTATCCTCACCTACCAATCCAATGGTCCATCAAAGAATTCAAATCTCTCAAAGATGGATGTCAACCTACTCTTACAAGGACTAATTCTTGGTTGGATTTTAAAGGTATCAAGTTAAAACATTTCAAGACTGGCTCAAAGAAGAATATGATGAAGATATTGTAAGGAAATGAGAGAAGTTGAGGATAAAGAATAAATAATATTCCCCTACATCTACACAAAAACCAAAGTTTATGTTTTTAAGTAAAGGTAAAAGAAAAGACAAAAGAGTGATGCAGAGACAAATGTTCAAGTAGAAAATGAGGAAAAGCCATCCATGAGTGAGGCACCACCTCAACCAACAATTTCAAAATCACTTCAACAAGTGATTCAATAGTCTTCACAGTTGATGGCCACATAGTTAGAGATTCCTTTAGTTGAAACCTCTTAAACAATAGTTTCACATGTAACAATCTCGATAGTTCCCTTTGTAATACCAACTATACTGATTGATTCTATTCCTCTATAAATTACTCATTCATCTCCACCTTCACCTCCCAATGCCATGTTTTTCTAAGTCCCTTCACATGACACACTCAATCAAGTTTTTGAGTCATTATCAAATCTATCTAGTCCTTCAAAGTCATTGGGGTCTCCTACTAATTTGTTTTTTACCCAAATATATATATATATATATATATATATATATATATATATATATATATATATATATATATATATAAATTATGTCTACATCATCCTCTTAAATATAAACTCAAGTCCCTATTATTATAATATCTAACTTACCATTAGAGACTGAAGTGATAGTCATGCCAACCCAAACCCACCAATCATAACCATAACCCCATTGGTACCAACTCCACTACCAGATAACTCTACCATCTCACCTTCCATTCCACCCACTTCACAAACCATTGGTCTTCCCCAAACATCATAATCCTTGGCATCCTCTATCCTATAATATTTATCTCCTCTTATGACTCAAACACCCAAGATGAAGAATCAAGTTATTTCTCTTGATGATTTTGATTTTGTTCACCTTGTACCAATAAAGCCCAAAATGACAAAGAAGGCTAAAACCATGTCAAGAATAATTTTTGAGTTTGAACACAAGTATGTTGAGGTTGTAATGCCTCCCCAAGATAGAAACATTGATGTTATACAAGTGTCTGAATATGTGGTTACATAGATAAACCTAGAGAAACAAATGCACAAAGCTACAAAGGAGGATTTATAGGCAGCTATGGCATCCTTGCTGGAAAGACATGACAAGGACAAAAAAATTAAAGATCAACTCAAGGTATAATTAGAATATCTAACCTCTATTATACTAAATATCACATAATACTCTAAATCAATTGAACCTATTGATCATGAAAACATAAAAAAATCAATTCAATAGGCAAATAAAATTGGATCTCAAGTTTGAGCGGTTAATACCTAGATTGAAAGGTTAAAAATATAAGGTACTCAATAGTTGAGTTCTACCATTAAATTTTTTAATAACTTGAGTGAATTGAAAGTGTAAATTTATAAATTTCTTAAGACACTCACTCAATATTTATAATTGATTGAAAAGGATATTTATACATGGACTCAACTATGCCAATTCAAGCTATAACTCTTAGTTGAGCATAAGGTCATTCCAAATAGGAAAGCATTCATATAATATAGGGAATAAATGAAGAATAACAAGGAAGTTATTGAAAATTTAATTAAGGATCTAAAATAAATATAATATATGTGAAATGATAAGTATTTTTACCTTATAGATAAGATTGGAGAGCTTCCTTGTCAAGTTAAAGATGATTCCCAAGAAATTCTTCCTATACAAATAATAACTCAAGAGTTCTCAATTTTGATTCAGACAAAGATTGAGATAGGAATGTTCATGATTGACTCCATATATAATTTTTTTGAGTTTCAAGTCATAGTGGATAAGTTTTAAATAATCTTGGAAAACATTTAAGGACTTGTCAATTAATCTAGAAGATTCCATCACAAGGGTCCTTGCCATCTCTAGGAGTACATTAAGCCCAGATGATAGTGAGGTGTAAGCCACCTTGAATAAATATGAAGCATTCATGGATAAAAATAAAAATAAATAGATTACCATGAATAAGGACACTTATTTTATTTTTGTAACTTTTTATATGTAATTTTGTTTCGTGCAATTTGCACCTAGGAAAAGTATACAGTCTTATGTCAAATTGGACTCTATAAATGTATTTATGTTTTTTTTTTAAATTTTGTATCATATATACTCTATATAAATAGGAGGATTATATTTTTTAAAATGGGATCACCAAGAGATATAGAAGTGAAATGTTGTTGAATTGAAAAACAAATTTGAAACTTTGTGTTCATATTGTAAATATTGAATTCCATTCAATATAATAAAATCAAGTGATCTTTCAATATTTGTGTTGAAATAAACTTGTGGTGTGTTGTAAATGTTCTTATTTATTTTATATTACATTT
This sequence comes from Torreya grandis, assembly GCA_037957365.1. NCBI lineage: Eukaryota > Viridiplantae > Streptophyta > Pinopsida > Cupressales > Taxaceae > Torreya > Torreya grandis. The sequence goes on along the minus strand of JARHVA010006154.1, from coordinate 387,300 downwards.
TTTTGTAATTTTATTCTATTGTGGTGTGAAATTTATATAAAATGGAAGGTGTCAAGGAGCTGATTTCAAAGTCTTTGAGCTGCATTTTAGTTACTGGTTTTATGTTTATCATTGAGAGTGACTTAAAATGGAGTCTTTGGAATGAAAGTTATTTTTATTTGGTGATTTTATCTTTTAGTGGGAGTAAGGTGAATATTTTATGCTGAACTTTGTTCCATTTGTCTATTCATGTTACTTTACTGGTATTATTCTAGTTATTCTTTCAGCTAACTAATCTGAATATCAATTATTATTGCTTCATCAAGTAATTTTGTATTTATAAAACACATTTTAAGGAATAAAATAAATTTTTTAAATGAACATAAATTTTAAAAAAATAAAATTGGATGATATGATAACACCCACTTTAATAAAATTAGTGTAAATAGGTGTAAATAACTACTTGTTATGTTAGTTAGTAATAAGAAGGGAGCCTCCCCTTTCCTTGAGGAGAGATTTATCTCATCACACTTGGATAAAAGTACCATTTTGATAGCAAAATATTCACCCAATAATTTTTGGTTACTCTACTGTGGACATGAACATGCAACTGAGCCCTACATCATTCAGTTGAAATAGGACTAGTGCCTTATTATTTTCTACTATTTTATTGTAGTTAAGCTCTTTTCTTTTCTATATACTTTCATGATCTAGTGAAACAAATCTACACTAATGGTAGAAGGTCAATGGGACACATTGATCCAACATTTTTGTTATTGTAAGAACATAACTTCAATCTTTTGTTGATACGTGCAAGGTAACCTCTTCAGTGTATGAGAAGTTTTCCACCTACCAATACAAGATATCTTATAATATGGGAAGCTTCCAACATTTGTAAGGTCTTGACTATTTTACCTTTGAAAAGATTCATTATTCTTCCCTATAATTTTCATATAGTGGCTACTCAAGGTTTATGGGGAACTACTTTTGGTCTATTGAATTGGCACCACCATCTCATTAACTTCCTCATGGTTCATGTAAAAATTTCCCCAAGTTCTATGGTGATGGAAATTAACATCTAGATGAACATATTTCCACATCATAAATTACATATGGAATTCCTAGAGTGGAAGATGAATATGTTTCTATAATATTGTTCATAGAAATTTTCCAAGGTGTTGTTGTTGATTGGTTTTACCATATTGTAATAGGAACCATCATAGGTTGGGCTACACTCAAGGCCTAGTTTGATGCAAGGTTGAAGCCAGTAGAATATACTCATGCCTTGTTGGCCCAACTCACACAAATGATAAAATAAACACATGATCCCATGTGTGAGTTTGTGGCAAAATTCAATAAGTTGAGGAATAAAATTATAGTGGTTGCTTAACTTACACCTAAGAATTTGAAAATATTCCTTATTAATTCTTAGTTTCTAAAGGTTAGTGTTATTTTGTGAAGAATAACCATAGTTAATATTGATAATGCTGAAAGTTTATCCACTAAAGTAGAAGATGATTCGATCTTGGCAGGTAAAGTAAGAAACAATTCAAACAAGCCTAGAGGGCATCCCTTTACAACTTCACCTTCTAATAACACAACAAAACCTATGGTGAAAAAGATAGAAAATGAATTGTTAGAACTCAAGAAGTAAATGTCCCAAGGTATGTCCTTCCCTTCATACAAGGATTCTCTGAGAAGAACATACCCAAATGCTTCTAATTATTCCAACAATGCTATGAGGAATCAAAATTAGAATAAGCTTCCTCTATTAAGCACCAAATATACTGAGAGGGGGGATGAATCAGTATATTATATATCTTATAAAACTTTCCCTTTATCAACTTCCAGTTAATCAAACATTCAAGATATGCAATAAAACTCAAACAATAAACATCAAACAAGATAAAGAGAGACACTAGATATAACGTGGAAACCCAATGTGGGAAAAACCACAAAGAAAAATCTCAAGTATATTCATGAGAACAAACCCACAGGAGCACCATACCCCTTTCCCAAGTACTAACCCCGCTATAATTCATGAGCACCAACCCACAAGAGCTTCAAACACCTTTGTCAAGCACCAACCCAGCTACTATTCATGAGCACCAACCCCTTTGCTGAGCACCAACCCAACAATAATTATTGAGCACCAACCCATAGGAGCACCAACCCCTTTGCCGAGCACCAACCCAGCAACAATTCATGAGCACCAACCCCTTTTTGTATATGACACACCTATCTCTCAATGTTGTTATCTCAATAAATGATAGTTCAATACATCTCTTTCCTCTCTCCTACCTTTGCTCTTCTAAGCTAGATATAAAAAATACAAATAATATTCATCTCTCAAAATTGCTCTTCTAAGCTAGATATTACACTATCAAATCAACCTCTCACTTCCATATTACAAATGGCTACTCAAGCCTTTATTTATAGCTTTCCAAATGACCTTTGGCCTTCCCCCTTTGTGACCCTTCAATCCTCATGGAAAATGGTTCCAATCTTGGATGACCCTTCATATTTAAGCCTTTAAAAAGTCATGTGGTGACCTTTCATGACCAAAAACGTCCTTCCCACTTTCGTCCTTATCTTTGGTGACTTTTCGTATTCCTCAAAGTGTCCCTTCATGAGAAATTGTGCCCTTACTCTTTTGTCTTCACTTGGTGACTCTTGGTATTCCCCAAGATGACTCTTCATGGGAAAATGTGTCCCATCCTTCTTTTGTCTTTATCCCGTGGCTCTTCAACTTCTCCATGGGCCGTTCTTTTGTCTCATATGCAACCAAAAATATATTTGTTAATATTAAATAAATATTAACTCACATTAGCAAAGATAAACAATATTAAATGTAATGGGGCCTTTATTACCAATAATACTAAACCTTTGACATCAATGACAATATTTCCAACAATCTCCCCCTTTGTCATTCATGGAAACCTCAATCTTTAAACTACCACATATTGTCACCTACACATACCATCATCTAAAAACATACAGTAACTCCCCCTTACTGTAGCAATCGATACCTATTCCTTCTACCTATTTTTGTACCTGTACCTATACATGTACCTATTATTCTCCCCCTTTGACATCAATGGCAAAGGGCCTACTTGGAGATAACACTTAGCCCCCCCTCAATTGATGCTGAACATCAATGGAAAGAAGTAATAGAAATTACTCCCCACTCCTCTCACCGATCTTTAAATGTGTCCTTTGATCGTGCCTTTGAGAAGATATCTAACAATACATATACATTGTTCCTTGTCCTTTGAGCATCTGCAATCAACTCATTTGAATCTTTTCTTCTTATCTCACAACCTTCTTTATGAAACTTTAATTTATATCCTTGATCACATATTTGACTAACACTCAACAGATTATGCTTAAGACCTTTTACATACAAAACATTCTTAGTTTTGGTTTTATTAATATCCAAACTTAAAATACCTTTTTCGACTATCCTAGCAATGGTTTTATTTTCAAATTTCACTATGCCACCATTTATCTTCTTTACTCTTATCTCATGTCATATGCCTGGAACATATGTTATCAATGAACCATGGCTGATCTTTATTTCTTACATGCAAAGTTTTTTGCACCAACATAGAATCTTCAAGTTGTTTCTTCTGCCATGAACATGTTTGAGCCTTCTTCCTGGTGAATGGAGCTTTGAAACTTTGATCCTTCTTGATTGAATCTGCATGAGTATCCTTTTCCTTCTTTTTGAAACTGTTAGCTCTTTTTCAACATTTGAATTTATTATGACCATAATCATTTGAAACATTGCATATGTAAGAATCATTCTAATAGCCTCAAACCATAATACTAATGCAAAATTTTTGTCAAAAATTTATTCCCTTAAAAGATATATAGATTAATCTGTCAACTCACCTTATTGTCATGAAATATATCCAAGATACAATAACATTCACCATGCTTCAATTTTCTTAAAAGTGTCTCCTTGAAGCCTAGAAGAGACACCCCATACAATAGGTTTCTAGAAATAAATCTCAAGAGATTCCCACATCTCCTCTGTTTCTTCCTTGATCTTCTTGTATTTTTATTTTAGAATTCGTTTAAGCATGTCTAAGCTTTTTGACTTACTAACCTTATCATTTATGATGTTTTTCTTTTTCTCAACTTTTTTAACTATCTTATCTTGACAAAGCTCATGCTCAAATGTAACAAGAGATTCTGCACAATCCTTCCTTTCTGATTCTTTATCTACTATAACAAGTAACCCATTTTCACTCTTAAACTCAACCTAATCAACATTTACTATTTTAGGTCTCCAAACCTAACTTTGTCTTTGCTCATATTTTCTAGGGTCTCTATATCCTTTAACATACCTTGAATATATCTTTACTTTATTTTGACATAATCTAGCAATATGGACAACCTCATGATAACAAAAGCAAATAATATTTCTCATACCTTTTTCTTGAATGTGATTGAGATCTCCCTTTGATTGATTGCTTCTCCTCATACAATCTTTTTCACTATGACCAACATGATGACAAACAAAACAACAGCCATGAAAAGAATTTGAAAAATTAAAAGCATTGGGCTACCTGATTAGCTTCTTTGATTTGCCTTCAAAACCTGCATCCTTCTTTCCTTGGACTGATATTTCATGATCTTTCTCAACCTTGATTATAAGCTTCTCATGATTATCCTTTAAAGATCCTAACTTAACCTTTAACTGATTACACTCTTCTTCTTTTGATGTTAAAATTGAATTTGCAACCTCTAACTGATTCTTAAGATCCTGAATAAATATCTTATTTTCTTTTTCTTCTATAGCCAACTTAGAATCCAAGATACACACCTTTTCCTTAAGAGATTCAACCACAAATTTCAACTCTTGAATCTCCTTCTTTAGTTGCTTGGCCATCTTATGCTTTTCTTTGATCTACCTTCAAGCTATTAAACCCTTTCTGAAGGAACCTTCTCTGATACCAATTGTTAAGCATGAAATATACTGAGAGGGGGGGGTGAATCAGTATATTATATATCTTATAAAATTTTCCCTTTATCAACTTCCACTTAATCAAACATTTAAGATATACAATAAAACTCAAACAATAAACATCACACAAGATAGAGAGAGACACCAGATATAACATGGAAACCCAATGTGGGAAAAACCACAGAGAATAATCTCAAGTATATTCATGAGAACAAACCCACAAGAGCACCATACCCCTTTGCTGAGTACCAACCCAACTACAATTCATGAGCACCAACTCACAGGAGCTTCAAACCCATTTGCTGAGCACTAACCTAGCTACTATTCATGAGCACCAACCCACAGGAGCACCAACCCCTTTGCCGAGCACCAACCCATAAGAGCACCAACCCCTTTGTTAAGCACCAACCCATAGGAGAACCAACCCCTTTGTGTATACCACACACCTATCTCTCAATGTTGTTATCTCAATAAATGATAGTTCAATACAACATCTCTTTCCTCTCTCTCTCTCACCTTTGCTCTTCTAAGCTAGATATAACAAATACAAATCATATTCATCTCTCACAATTGCTCTTCTAAGCTAGATATTACAATATCAAATCAACCTCTCACTTCCATATTACAAATGGCTACTCTAGCCTTTATTTATAGCTTTCCAAATGACCTTTGGCCTTCCCCCTTTGTGACCCTTCAATCCTCATGGAAAATGGTGCCAATATTGGATGACCCTTCATATTTAAGCCTTTAAAAAGTCATGTGGTGACCCTTCATGACCAAAAACGTCCTTCCCATCTTTGTCCTTATCTTTGGTGACTTTTCATATTCCTCAAAGTGTCCCTTCATGAGAAATTGTGCCCTTACTCTTTTGTCTTCACTTGGTGACTCTTGGTATTCCCCAAGATGACTCTTCATGGGAAAATGCATCCCATCCTTCTGTTGTCTTTATCCCATGGCTCTTCGACTTCTCCATGGGCCCTTCTTTTGTCTCATATGCAACCAAATATATATTTGTTAATATTAAATAAATATTAACTCACATTAGCCAAGATAAACAATATTAAATGCAATGGGGCCTTTATCACCAATAATTCTAAACCTTTGACATCAATGACAATATTTCCAACATCCTCCACCATAAGTAAGGCTTGCATTGGAAAGACCATTAGATAATGCAATAGTCAACTAGTTGGAACCTAAAAATGATGATGTTTAAGATATATAATATGTTATATAAGATGATGCTAATCCCTTCATGAGAGATGAAGAAGGAGAGGCTAGTGACTCTAATATCAGGTTTCTAAACTTTGAAGAAGAAGAAGTTGAACAAGAGGAAGATACACATGGTGAGTCTTATGCCATCTTCACCTATTCTCAAAGTCATCCATATCAATAATATAAGGTTGATAAATCTAAGTCCAAGGATGAACCACGTAAAGAGGTTATGATTTCCAAAAGAAGAACTCCCCTACTAGTTCAACCAAATGACACAATGATGAACAAACAAGTAATTAATCCTCATTATTGTACTTCTCCTTATATGTCTAGACCCACTGTCCAAAACTCAAAGCCTAAAAAATAAAATACCTTGTCTTCCTTGGTTGCCACATATCATCTTTTGATATCATAGACCATGTTAAGAAGATAAAGATTTAAATATTTAAGGCTAAGTACCTCCATTCTAATCCCAACCAATTTAAAAGATTGGAAAATTTTGTAAAGGGTAAAGAAGTCAATCTTGATAAGGCCTAATCTAATAATACATCAATCGATCCTAAGCCAAAGCTAAAGAAAAATAGCCTAGTTGTAACCCCTACATCCAACTCAAGAAAAATAAAATCTTTCTATATTTCTTTATTTGTCAATGGCTATAAGATTAGTAATTACATCATTGATTTGGGTGCCTCCGATAATGTGTTGCTGGCCAAGGTAGCCACAGCCTTAGGTTTAACCTTTACAAAAAAATTGTTCATTTATTTTCAATGGAAACTAAGCAAGTATCCATCATAAGCCAAATCAAGGATGCACAATTTGCATTTACTAGTTTTTCAGAGAAAAAGATCAAGATGATAGTTCTTATAGCTGATGTTCTAGATTCATATGAATTTTTATGAGGATGTAACTTTTATAAAGATGTTGGTGGTGAAATAAACATGGATTGGTCTGAGGCTAGGATACTTGTCAAAGGTGTGATGTGAAAACATCATCTAGAGAAGCAAACAAAGTATACTATGATAAAGACTGAGGATCCAAAATCCCAAATTCTCTTTGAAACCTCGAGAATGGGTATGTATCTTTAGATGATATTGAAAATAAAGGTTAGGAAATATAAGAATCACCCTCTTTAGATGAAGAGGTTTTTTATTTTTAGACTATCAAGGTAGAAAGTTTAAATTATGTTTTGACTTTAGAATTTGATGGTAGTTATTCTTAAACTAGATCTAGGAGCTAGGATAGTTCTCATATCCCTGAAAAGAAAGATCTTCCCTTTTTATTTAAAGTTACAATTTAATAAAACTATTAATATTGTGGAATATGAAGCCTTATTATTAGAAATGGAGGTTACAAAAAATAAAGTAGTTAAAAATCTCTAGGCTCAAGGTGATGTCGAGTTAGTCATTTATCAAGTCAGGATTTTTTATCAAACAAATAATGAAGGGCTAAAGTATTATCATAATTGAGTCTAAGATTGCATGGAAGATTTTGATGCATTTTATAATCAGTGGTTCTAAGAGAATACAATGATAGAGCTGATTCATTGGCCATTTTAGCTACTCTCCTGATTCCTCATAAGGATTTCCAAGGAAACAAGTATATCATTGAGTTGGTTTTTTGAACTAGTGTTTTTGATAATTCCAATCATTGGCAAGTTTTCAATAATGATGAGCAAGTCATTATGTTCTTGGAGAAGGTGGAAAATTTTAGTGAGTTATACTTTGAGGGGAGTGACTCTACTACTCAAGAATTAATTTTTGAAGTTAATGAGGAAATTGGTGAAGAAATTTTGCAGTTGAAAGGGAATATGAATCCTAAAGGGTTAGTATCTTTAGAGATGCTTTTTGATAAACATGATTTATTCATTAAATGTCAATAATTTGAATCAGATTAAACTAAAAAAATTGATCAAGTTAATATAGGAGTACATGAGGACCCCAAAATGATAAATATTGGAAAATGTTGTTTGTTATAGGAAATAGAGAAGTTGGTGAGAATTATGTGCCAATATATTAATATATTAGCATAATCATATGCTGATCTAAAATATTTTCAACCCAAATAAGTGAAACATGATACTACCTCAAACTTGGGTCCCAACCTCATAAGCAAAAATAATGACAATATAATCCCAAAATCTCAGGTACCATTCTTGATGAAATTTAAAATATGTTGAATTCTAGGATCATTTTTCATATACATCATTCGACGTGGATAGACAACATTATTCATGTGAGGAAGAATAATGGATAAATTTGCATTTGTGTTGAATTATGTAGTCTAAACCAATTATCACTTAAGGATAATTACCCACTATTGGTAATGGATCAAGTATTAAAAACCATGACTAGTTCAGAGATGTTGTCCATGTTAGATGGCTTCTTAGGATACAATCAAGTGGAGGTGCATGATGAAGATCAACATAAGATGAATTTCACTAATCCATGAGGCACATTTGTATATCATAGAATACCTTTTGGGTTGATTAATGCTAGTGCTATCTTTTAGAGGGATAGAGATTTGGCTTTTTGATATATTATTAGTAAGTTCATTATGGTCTATCTTAATGATTTAACTATTTTCTCAAAAGAGCATCAAGATCATTATGACCATTTACAACCAGTGCTTGAAAGGTGCTATAAACATGGGATATCCCTTAATCCCAAAAATTCCATTTTTGGAAGGAAATAATCAAGATTGATCCTTGATAGGTCAAGTAAATTTAGAATCTTACTCTACCATCAAGTAAGAAAGGAGTGCATTCCTTCTTTGGGAAGGTTAATTTTTTGTAGATATTTTTTCATAAGTTTACTGAGAAGCCACATGACATTGTCAATATGATGAAAGGAAAATAAATTTTCCATTAGAACACATATAGGAGAGATACCTTTCATGAAATTAAGGAATAAATAACACTTTCTCCTATCTTATTCTATCTTGACTATACCAAAAACTTCATCACATATGTTATGCTTTTGAGCATACCTTATCCATAATTTTGGTACATCCAAATGAAGAGTGGATTGAATCTCTAATAGAATTCATGATTTTCCCTCTAAAGGATCATGATCTCAAGTACTCATCCATGGAAAAACATGCTTATGCTATGGTGAAATAAGTTAAGCATTTTAGGTATTACATCCTCAACTCTCACACCATTGCACTAGTACCAGATTCTACAGTCAAGTCAATTTTGAATCAAAAATATTTTTGAGGAAAAATATGCAATTGGATTTATAAAATCTAAGAGTACAATATGGATATAAATCCTATAAAAATTTTGCATGGAAAATGTTTATGTCAACTCATGGTAGAGACTAAACTAGAAGAGGTACCTAGTAATGAAGGAGATACAAAAGAACTTCCCATGATCTTGGTCGTAAGCACAAAAAATGAATGGTGTTTTGATATTGCTCATTTTCTCACATATGGATAATTTACATAACATTTATCTTGTAAAGAGAAGAGTAAAATCAAGGCTAAAGCTAAAAACTTCATCTTTTGGGACAATGATTTGTATAAGCAAAACATTGATAGAATTTATCTATGATGTGTAGATAAAGCACAACAAGGCAAGTTGTTGGAAGCTTTTCATGACTTAGAATGTGGGGGATATTTTTTTAGATTTAATGATAACTCTTTAAAATTTTGTGAACAAGATAATACTAGTCAATACTTTTTCAAGACATATACACTTAGGTGTGTAAATGTGAGAAATGCCAACAATTTATGGGGAAACCCAAGTTGGTAGCACTACCTCTCAAGCTAGTAGTCATTAAATAACCTTTTTAAAAATGGGGTATTTAATTCATTATCATAATTAACCCATTTTCAAGTGTAGGTCATAGTTATGTTCTCATAAATACTGATTCTTCACCAAGTAGTTGGAGGTAATTCTAACCAAACATGCCACTTCAGAGGTTGTTTGCAACTTCCTCAAGGAAAACATTATCACCATGTTTAGATTACCTAATAAAATATTAACTAATAATGATTCTTTTTTCACATCCCATGAGATGACTTAGTTCTATTTTGAATAATGAATTATTCTATCTTACACTTCAGACTACTTCCCTTAGGGAAATGGTCAACCTGAGTCAAGTAATAAGAACTTGGTAACTATCATCAAGAAGTTGGTAAAGGACAATTAGAGAACATAACACAAGGAATTTTATGACACATTATGGGTTTATTTCATCACTCCCAAGTGAATGATTGGTATGTCTCCTTTTCAACTTTTGTATGACTTGAATGCAAAAATACCTATCACATTAGAATTACCCACTCTTAGATTGGATAAGCCAATTAAGGATGAAACATTTGAAGGATTCTTAGAAAAACATATTATGTACCTTTCTAAGATATAGGAGAAATGTAAAAAGGTAGTGGACCATATTGTTTAACATTAGAGTCACATCAAGGAACTTTTTGATAAGAAAGCTAAGTCACAAGAATTCCAAATTAGGGATCTAGTCCTCTTGTGAGACAAAATAAGAGAGCTAAAAGGGATGCATAGAAAATTTGATTCTTTGTGGAGAGGCCCATTCCTCATCTATCAAATTTATGGGGAACATATTTTACTTTTGTCATACCTAGATGGAACACCATTACCACTACCCTATAGTGGGAAACATCTAAAGCTTTTCATTCAATGAGGTTTCAGGTAAGTTTGTACATCTTATAAATATCTTTATATTCTTCTTATTTAGTTTTTAGTCTAGTCAGTTACTTGACTCTGAGTCCCAATAGAGAAAGGCACTTAGAGTTATGGGATTCTCTTTCCTTCAAGTGTTTCAAATAATACTTGAAGGAAATTCCCCAGTCAGAGCCATTTGTTATCCTTAAATTTAAGTAGGTTCAATTTATTGGATAACCCCTATGGAATTTGTTTATTTCATAGCCCATAAGCTCTAAGCACACAAAATGAGTCCATTCACTACCTCGTTGCATTTCCCCCCCCCAAAAAAGTTAGTATTTTGAGGGAATGTTTCACCCTATATATTTCAAATAATTCTCTTTGACCTACACCAAGTTAATTTTTGTGCAAATCAAAGAATTTTCTCCAAACTGCACCATTGCATACAAAAGTAGATAATTTTTTATAACATTGCACGTGCAAGGTCAGAGAATTTATTTGACCCTACACCTAGGCCCACCCCTCCTATAATAATTAATATATATATGAATTACTTGGTTTATATATAATTAACCCTTGTAAATTTGTTTTTACCATTTATTTTTCTCTCCTCCCACCATTTTTGAGCCAACATGCACTCTCTCAACTACCATTTCCACACACATTTGTTTTTATTCCATACACATATTTCAACTCTCTCATGGTGTTTAACCTTCATCTTGGATCTCATGTAAGGTTTCTTTTTTAGTTTTTGCCCCTTTCTTTGTGTGTTTTCCTTCGATGTTGTCTTTTCCATTTCCTTTTTTGAAAATTTTGTTATTACATGTTATCATATTTTGTTTCCATTTTGGAAATCATATTTCAAATGATTCAAACCCTTCCCCTCATTTTTCTTTACATTTGTGTCTTTTTGTTTTTAAAACCCCTATCACATCCATGGAAAAATCTACTCCTGTGGGTTCCTCAAAAAATTTCCTCTAGATGACACCAAGTAAAATTCTTTCAAAGGGGTGCACTTCAAATATTTTTCTTTGAAGCACACCCTAAAATATGCATTTTTTTACCTAGGGTACACCTCAAATAAATTTATTTGAAGTGCACCTAACCCCCCTTTTTTCACCTTTCTTATAGTACACTTTAGAGATTTTTCTCTAAAGTGAACTTAATGCAGTGTACCTCAGAGAAAATTCTTCAAGGTGCATAGTCGACCCTTTAGTGCACATTAAAGAATTTTATTCAATGTGCACTATGAGATCAAAATATAAGGTGTAAGTTAGATAAAATTATCTGACCTATACAAATCTGATACAAGGTGCAAGTTAAATAATTTTTTCTAACTACACCTAACCTCAAATTTTACCCAACTCCTATGCAGTCTAGAGAATTTTCTCTAGATTTCACCAAAAAGAAATTTTGTTCATATCATATATATGAGTGATAATTTTATCTTCTCTTACATTTTATCCAAAGAATATGAAAAATGCTAACTATAGAGAAATGTCATTCTCTCTTGTAGTCACTTTATCAATGCTAGGGAATTCCCCAACCAAGAAAGCAATGAAGTATAAGTTTGAAAGTATTTTTCCAACATCTACAATTGATTCATATGTAGATCAAATCAAAGATATAAAAATTGGTCATGTTGATATGGTTTAATTCTTTTAGAAGTTGGGCAGGGATCCCATTTCTTAACACATGCAACATGTTTTAAACAGTGAGATTCATTTAGAAATTGCATTTCTTATGTGAGCACAAGACTCAAAATTTGTTTTAGTAGTTATTTTCCACTTTGATAAAGAAACTATATCAATTAAGGATGCAAGTGGCAAGGTGATGATTCAACTAGATTGTGAGTATTTTAACAAAATATTTCATCTCTTAGATATTGAATAATACTCAGATGTGAGTATGAACTCAGCTCAAGAGCACTATGATAGAAATTCTGACAAGTATAAAAAACACATTAATACTCATTGGCTCAGAACTCCTAGACATTCAATTGCGAGATGGCCTAGGTACCTATATCATAGTGAATTCTTAGAATAAATAGGATATTTGATCACTCTCCTAAATAGAGTCAAGGATCTCCCCACATCAAACATCTTTCAGGAGTGGATGTATCACTACATATTCATCATCAAGAAGGATAAATAAAGAATTTACTAGGGAAGTCAAATTAGAGATACCATATGTCACCAAATTTGTAAGGTGACCTCTTATCTAAAATTTAAAACACTTCTTATCTAGTATATGTTATAGTTAGCATGAGAGCTTTCCTAGGATTCACTAGTAATGGTGTGAGAAAAAAGGTTCTAGTATATGAATATTATCCATAATTAACTATCAAATAAATCATAAAAAATTATAAGAGAATCAATTATGTTTTCTTATACAAGTTCATTTGCATCTTTAAGTAAAACCTCAAGAAAAAGAGAGTTTTAGACCAAGCATGGGCAATGGTTAATAATATTGGTTGCATATTTATACAATTCCCAACCTTCACCTACATTAGGATAGGGGGTTAGATGAACAAACATTCATACTACCTAGGTATCCAAGTGATAAATTGATTTTGATGGTGATGTTCCACCGAATGAATATGCATAAAAAGTAATTGAAAGCTCATAAATAGGGATTCAAGTTTCCAATTAGCATTGGTTGATACATAGTGTCAACTACTCTAAAATCCAAGACAATGGATACTGAAATGCAATGGATCACTCTCAAGAGGTTCAAAAGAAAAAAATAATTTGATTATATAATGATCAAAGAGAATTTGAAAATCAATTATGCTCATGTACATAAGATCTAAGACATCTGGGCAGAGTGTAGGACTAAGGAAGATGTGTGAAGATTTGATTATAGTCATCTTACTATTAATCAAATTGATATACTAAAGTTGGTTGATATCGTAGAAGATTTATTAGATGATGAGAATGTATCAGACCCCTCATATGAGGGTAATTAGGTATCATCCATTCCTCTCCCACTAATCCAATGGTCCATCAAAAAATCCACATCTATTAGAGATATATTTCAACCTATTCTTGTAAGGACTAATGTTTTGTTAGAGTCTAAAGGTATCAAGTTGAAACATTTCAAGACTAGATCAGAAGAAGAATATGATGAAGATACTATAAAGAAATGAAATGAGTTGAGGACAAAGAATAAAAAATATGCCTCTACATCCACATAGAAACCAAAGTTTGTATTTATAACTAAAGGTAAAATAAAAGACAAAGGAGATGATACAGAGAAAGTGTTCATTTGAAAAAGGAGGAAAACCTATCCAAGAGTGAGGACCCACATTAACCAATAATGTCACATTCACCTCAACTAGTGATTCAACTGTCTTCACAACTGGTGGCCACATACTCAGAGATTCCTTCATTTAAAACCTCTCAAAAATTAGTTTCATAGGTAACATTTTCCATAGTTCCCATTATAATACCAATTGTACTGATTGATTATATTCCTCCTTAAATTTTTCTTTCATCTCAACCTTCACCTCCCAGTGCCATGCTTTTCCAACTCCCTTCACAAGGCACCCTTGATCAAGTTTTTGACTCATTGTCAAATCTACCCATTCCTTCAAAGTCATTGGGGTCTCCTACTAATTTGTATTTTACCCAATAGGATATAAATAAATTTATGTCTATAACATCATCCAAAATAATAACTCAAGTCCCTACTACTTTAGTATCTAACTTACCATTACAGACCAAAGTGTCAGTCATGCCAACCTAAAATCCACCAATCATAACCACAATCCCATTGGTGCCAACTCCACTACTAGATATCTCTACCATCTCAAATTCCATTCCACCCACTTCAGAAACCATTGGTCCTCCCCAAATGCCACAATTCTTGGCATCTTCCATCTTAGAAGATCCATCTCTTCTTCCCCATGGTTGATGACTCAAACACCCAAGAGGAAGAAGAAAGTTGTTTTTCCTAATGATTTTGATTTTGGTCAGCTTGTGCCAATAAATACAAAAATGACAAAGAAGGATAAAACCATGTCAAGGGTTTTTAAGTCTACACATAGGTATGTTGAGGTTGTAGTGCCTCCCAAAGATAGAAACATTGAAGATATCCAAGTGTCTGAATATGTGCTTCCATGGATAAACCTAGGGAATGAAACTCATGAAGGTGTAAAGGAGGATTTATAGGTAGTTATGTCATCCTTCCATGAAAGATATGATAAGGACAATAAAATTAAAGATCAAATCAAGGTACAAGTAGAACAAATGACCTCTATTATACTAAAGATCCCATAATCCTTTGAGTTAGTTAAATATATTGAGCATGAAAACATAGAAAAAACAATTTATCAGGAAGAGAAAATTAGATCTCAAGATCTGGTGGTTAATGCCTAGATTGAAAGGCTGAAAACACAAGGTACTCAATGGTTGCATTCTAACATTGAATTTTAAAAAAAATGAGTGAAGTGAAAGTGGAAATTCAACAAATGCTTAAGACACTCACTCAAGATCTATAATTGATTGAAAAAGATATTGATTCATGGACTCAACTATGTTAATTAAAGATGAAACTCTTAGTTGAGTAGAAGGTCATTCTAAGCTAGAAATTATTCATAGAATATAGGGAAGAAATGAATAATAAGAAGGAAATTCTTAAAATTTTAATTAAATATCTTGAAAAATTAGAATATATGTGCAATGATAAGGTGGTAGACCTTACATATAATATTAGAGAGCTTCCTTGTCAAGTTAAAGATGATTCCTAAGAAATTTTTCCTATAAAAATAGTAACTCAAGAGTTCTCATCTTTGACTCAAACAAATATTGAGACAATAAAATTCATGATTGACTCCATTTATAATTTAGTTGATTTTTATGTCATAATGGATAAGTTACAAATAATCTTGGACAAAATAAATTACTTTCTAATTAATCTAGAAGATTCCATCACAAGGGTCCTTACCATCTCTAAGAGTACATCAGGCCTAGATGATAGTAAGTTCCAAGCCACCTTGAAGAAATATGATGCATTCCTAGAGAAAAATAAAAAGAAACAAATTCCCATGTCTAAGGACACTTGTTTATTTTTATAAATTTGTATATGTAATTTTGTTTGGTGAAATTTGCACCTAGGAAAAGTATAGAATCTTGAGTCAAATTAGACTCTATCAATGAATAAGTCAATGCATTTATGTTTTTTCTATTTTTGATCATAGTTCCTCTCTATAAATAAAAGGATTCACTTTTGTAAAATGGGATCACCAAGAGATATATAAATGTGAAATGTTGTTGAATTGAGAAACAAATTTGAAACTTTGTGTTCATATTGTAAATCTTGAATTCCATTCAATATAATAAAATCAAGTGATATTTCAATATTTGTGTTGAAATAAAATTTTGGTGTGTTTTAAATGTTATTATGTCTTATTAATTACATTTTTATTATACTTTTATTGGATTGTGGTCTAAAATTTCTATAAAATAGAAGGTGCGAGGAAGCTGATTTCAGAGTCTTTGAGCTACATTTTAGTTACCAGGTTTATGTTCATCATTGAGAGTGACTTAACATGGATACTTTAGGCCTAAAGTTATTTTTCTTTGGTGATTTTATCTTTGAGTGGGAGTAAGTTGAATACTTTGGACTTCACTTTGTTCCATTTGTCTATTCACATTTATTTATTGGTATTATTAGTTATTATTTTGGCTTACTAATCTGAATATCAATTCTTATTGCTTCATCAAGTAATTTTGTATTTCCAAAACACATTGTAAAGAATAGAAAATAGTTTGTAAATGAACATTAATTCTGAAAAAATATAATTTGATGATATGATAACACCAACTTTGATAAAATTAGTGTAAATAGTTGTAAATAATTACTTGTTGTGTTAGTTAATAATAAGAAGGGAACCTCCCCTTTCCTTGAGGATATATTTATCTCATCATACTATGGTTGAAAGTAACATTTTTTTTACCATTCTATTATTTACAAAATATTCACCCAACAAAGCTAAAACTAGTAATCTATAACTAAACTTATGCAAATTATATTGTACCTATTGTACTTTTCTCATTAATCTAGAATTTTCTAAAATTGAGACTACTAGAAAATTATTCGCTATCTTGGACAGTAGCGCTAGTGTCACTAGTGTCCAAATCTAGGTGCTAATGTCTAACTATATTGAATTATATGCAATGAAAACTAATTTTTGCATCACCATTTCCCATTATGTTTTCCTAAAATTGGTTTTTGTATTTTGTGTTTATGTGTTGAAAATTATACTCTGAGTGCATTCAAATAACTTCATATCTATTATAAAACTATATGAATTCCCCTTATTTTTAGGGGAGTTATTTTACCTATGTAATAATTATCCTTAAAAGTAAAATCTCTATAATATGTGTGTTATCCAGAGCATATATGATATCTATGTAATAAACTAATATAGTGCACATATAAATGTAACTTAATCTAAGCATTAGTTTTTAGTGTATGATGTATGTTAGATATAACATTCACAAGTTTATCAAGATAGATATAACAATGCATATGAACAATAAATCTAAGTAATAACTGAGTAGCTATCTAGGGGGTGGGATGATGTTCATCACAACACCCAAATAGTAAGGGGAGATGCTTGAGGTCCCTCATGGCATCTAAAATTGGAGTGTGAAACAAGCAATAGGAAAGCTTCATGGCCATGACACATACAATAAAACCTACATACAACACACACGAGGCACATAAGGTAGACCAAGGGGTCACACTATAATTAACATGGGAACATGTCACTAAATTTGATAAATCAAGACATACAAGGACATGTTTAAATGTCTACATACACAAACAACAAGAAATTTGTATTAGAGCCACATGAAAGTTCATGTTTAGATGTTTGTATATATAATTAGTAAGACACAAATAAATACATAGGCACATTTACAAATCATACATACAATGAAAATAGGTGGCATAGATCCATATAGTAATGACATATTCAATAAAAAATTGAGTAGGTGTAGGATGATCAATATCAAGATATAACAATGTTAAATTTGTGATGTAGAGTTTTAAAAAATGTAAATTAGAAGATGTGTGTTAGCTAGAGCATATATGATATCTATGTAATAAACTAATATAATGTGCATACATAACATTGAAATTTAATATAATCTAAGCATAAGTTTTTAGTGAATAATGTATGTTAGATCTAGCATTCACAAGTTTATCAAGATAGATAATACAAAGCATATGAATAACAAATCTGAGTAGTAACTAAGTAGCTACCTAGGGTGTGGGGCATGACGTCCATGACAACACCCAAATAGGAAGGGGAGATGCTTTAGGTCCTTGATGGTATCTAAAATTGGAGTGTGAAAAAAGAAATAGGAAAGTGTCATGGCCATGACACATGTAAAAAAGCATACACACAACACACATGAGGCACACAAAGTAGGCCAAGGGTCCACAATACAATTGACATGGGTACATATCACTAAATTTGATGAATCAACACATAAAAAGACATGTTCAAATGACAACAAAAATAAATAACAAGCAAGTTATATTAGAGACACATGAAAGGATATGTTCAGATGTTTGCATGTATAAGTAGGAAGGCACACATAAGGACATGAACACATGTCTAAAGTATACATATAATGAAAATAGGTGGCATAGATCAATATATTAATGGCATATTCAATAAAAAAAATGAGTAGGTATAGGATGATCAATATCAAGCTATAACAATGTTAAATTTGTGTAGAGTTTAAAAATATGTATACTAGAAGATGTGTGTTAGTCGAAGCATATATGACATCTATGTAATAAACCAATATAATGTGCATACATAACATTGAAATGTAATATAATATGAGCATAAATTTTTAGTTTATGATATATGTTATATATATAATTAAAAATTTTATCAAGATATATATTGCAATGAATATAAATAACAAATTTGAGTAATAATTGAGTAGCTACCTAGGTGGTGGGGCATGATGTCCATCACAACACCCAAATAGTAAGGGGATATGCTTGAGGTCCCTCATGGCATCTAAAATTAGAGTGTGAAACAAAAAATAGGAAAGTGTCATGGCCATGACACATATAATAAATCATACATAAAACACACATGAGGCACACAAAGTGGGCCAAGGGTCCACAATATAATTGACATTGGCACATGTCACTAAATTTTATAAAGAAAGACATACAAGGACATGTTCAAATGTACACATACATAAACAAAAATCAATTTGGATTAGAGCCACATGAAAGGACATGTTCAAATGTTTGCATATATAATTAAGAAAGCACACATAAGGACATGGGTGCATGTACAAAGCATATATACAATGAAAATGGGTGCCATAGAGCCATATATCAAAGACATATTCAATAAAAAAAATTGATTAGTGTAGGATGATCAATTTCAAGATATAACAATGTTAAATTTGTGATGTAGAGTTTTAAAAAGATGTAAAATAGAAATCAAAATTGTGTATAGGGTGCCCTCAAATGGGTGAATGTATCAAATGATAAACCTATGTATGTATGTATATGCCCCTAATTGGTATATATTATCAAATATGGATTTGTGTAATACACTTGGGTCCTATAAGTATGTGCAAACACTCAAAAAAACAAGTGAAGCATGTATGTATGATAAAAATTGAGTATACTAAGATAGATAACATATGTAGTGTTTAGAAAATATAGAAATGTAAACATGGTAATGAATGCAATCTATAGTTTTTTATTTTTTAAGAAATTTTTTGAATGCTTTTGTGTTTTGGAATATTTTATTATTTGTGTATTTTCTAGATATAAGCTACGTATAAGTAACATGAAATTGAAACTATATGCAAGGAGCAATAAATAAAGAAACTAAGTACAAGAAGGAAGGAACATATGAATTAATGATTCTTATGGGAGACTCATTATCAATGTGGACTATGTCAAATAAAGGAATAGTAATCATGCATATTGTATTAAAAGGTAACTAAGGTCACAAAACCTACTATACTAAGTGATTTTTAGTTGGTACTACATGTGAAGTGGTGTTAGGAATCCATGAAGCTACTTAGGGTATCATGTGAACTATAGGGATCTTAGGGACCCATCTGGTAAAATATGTTGTATCTGGCATGGGTACCCTATGCTGAGAACCCTAGGAACTCTATAACATTAATATTTAAAGGAAAGGCTTAGAGGGAGGCCCTCTAAAATCTAAAACATATATTTGATGTAGGGTATCTCTAATGATGGTTTCTATGAGAGAGTATGCGTGCATGGTAATACTATAGGAGTAGACCTTACCTACACTAGTGGCTTAACTAAACTCTATGTTGTATTGATGGTAAATATACTTGGGACTATAATTGGTAGTTGTGGTGTGACTACCTATGGGATAGGTAAAGGATACTCATATGAAATCCCCTCAATTTTGAACACTTGATTACTATGTATGTACTTTAGGCATTTTTGAATAATGGATGGAATGGATTATATCTACTATATCCATGGCCTACCAAATAACATGTTAAAAGTGCCTACAATATGTACTACTAAGAATCTAGTGGCCACATGTGTTAGACTTGTAGTGGATTTACAATCTCCCTAATGAAGCTCTAAACATGGCTAATCAAACCATAAATAACTATGTCAATAGGAGAAATTTTCTACTTTTAATAACCCACATTTCATAGAATTATAATACTTCACATTTTAGTACTTGACCCATTACCAGCCATAACACTCTAAATAGGATGATGATCATTTTAGGCTCATATAAAGATTGTATATAAATTTGAATCATCATAAAAAATATCTTAATCTAAAAAAGTCATGAGTGGTCTAGATAGTAGTATAGTGTAATACACACCAATGATATTATATATGGGTTTGCTTCCTCTATAAGAGTATGACATGATTCCATGGTGGATGTGTTTGATATGTATATTAAAAACCTAAAATGCACCTTGTTTCATTAGTTGTGTGCTTTGGAAATGGATCCAAAAATATTTTCAATACCTTAGCTTCTATTTTTTAAACTTTGTGTGCATTTTTGGGTGTGCCCATATCAATGATGTTGGCCTCTATCAAATTATATATCTTATGTTTTAATCTAATGCACCAATTTTTAGTATGGCCTGGTGTCTTGTGATATTCAAAAAATACATTAGAATCATATTTTTTTGGAAGAGGCAATGTCATATCAACCTCTTTTATGGGAGGGAGAGATATGATATGCATTTGAGGAAAATTTTTAAAACATGTGTCAGTGATTCTAGAAGGTTGGTGATAACTCTGAATGGAGGAGTTGATAAAACTATGTTAGGAGATGGCTCTAAAGCTCCATTAATTATGGCCTTTTGACTACTATTATTTTTAGTGGCCCTTACTTTTTATGGAGGATTATTTGAAATCTTAGTAGTTAACTCTAATCCACTTGTATATTTGAATTTTCCCATACAAAAATCTTGACTTCCCTTTATTTCATTGTGTGGCATAAATTTGTGAACATTGGAAACTTATTGAAAAACATAGATTCATGCAATGTTGATAGTAAAATCTATAAGAGTATGTCTTGGATCTCTCTATTTTACATAGGGATAGTCATATTTTCTAATATAGTTTTATATTGTAAGACATATTCTAGAATAGGCTCATTATATTTTTGCTTCAGTTGTGCCACTTAAGTATATGAGATCATATCATTGGTGTTAATTGAAAAGTGTGTTAAAACATATTTGAAAATGGAATAAATATGATGATAGACTAATTTGGAAGATCATAGAACCACTATAAAGCATAGTATTTTATACAATGTGGGAACAACTTAGTAAGGATCCAATCATTGAACACATGTCTAAACATGCTTCATGAAAATCTAATATATTTTGATCTGATCTACCCTTACCATCATACAAATTAAGCTTAGGTGCCATAGATCTAAATGGAAAAGGAGTTACGACTATGTGATGTGACAAAGGTGTATGTAAAATAACCTAATAGTCCAATGCATGAGATTTCCTAATATAACCTTGATCAGGATTTAACACCTTAGCCTATAGAAAATGAATCTTATGCATAAGGGATTGTACATATAGAGAAGAGGAACTATCCATAGGAGTTGTAGCTACTACTGAAGGTTGTCAAGTTAAAATAGGTTGTTTTATAATCTGAGTTACACCTAAAGTGGTTGAAATAATATTATTATCTAGGGGAGTAAAATATTGACCATTATTTGACTTTTGAAGTTATTTGTGGACACTATTAATAAGGTCATCTTGCATATCTGAATGTTTCGAAATGAATCAATTATTTAATTTTACCATTTTAGGTTTGGGAGTAGGAACATAAATAGTTGTATATTTTTAACCTTTAAATAGATTTAATTTATGAAAGATTTAAATAATTAAATATTGAAACAAATATGAGATTTTAGAACTAATATCTAAGCATAGAAAACAACAAGATACAAAACCTAAGAGCATATAAATCTAGGCTTTTAGTAGGACTTAAATTAAGTTGGGTTCACCAAATGATTTAACTTTTTAGGGTTATGGAGTTTAATCCCTAGGTTGTTAAATTTATAAGTATATCCATTTATTTGTAATAGAATTGACCTAATTTTATCTTTATGAAAATAATAATAAATAATGTAAATATTTACTTAGGTGGAAACTAATTGAGATGGGATATATAAAGGCTGCACACTAGGATAGGATTTGATTTGTGTGTCATGGATAAGATTCAGGTGTTAAAATCCTTCCTAAATAGTAGTACCCTAATTAGATAGTAGTACCATATGGAACTAGTGTCCTTATTTTGGTACTAATATCTTTTATGCATAACTATTATAAGCTTCTAGGTGTACCTATGTCTAATTATACCATACCTATTCTTATGTGTATGATTTATGATCCCATTTAGGTGATCTATTTTTATTGGCTTTATATGTAAACCCTAAACCTCCATGTTTCCAAGGCATCCTATTGGAACAAGTAGTAAAGTGGGTTGTTAGTGGGGTAAGTTGGGAATCCTCAGCACTCTATTTTTATGAGAGTTACCTACATAAAAATACTTTGAGGAGGGATCAATATCAATGTAGTTGTCCCCATCTAAGTGTTGGTGAAAATGCAAGTGAATCTTATAAGAATGTTGTCTTGAGTACTTTGAGTGTGCTTGAGACTATAAATCTAAGTAATGTGAGCTTAGGAATATTATAGATAGTTTTATGCAAAAGTAGGTTAGAATAGGTATTGATAACCTTGATTATGCATAACTTGTTTTGAGTTTATTTGTGTAATTTGCATTTGATTTCCATCTAGTAGATAAAGGGTTAAAAGTCAGGTGTGTGTGTGTGTGTGTGTGTGTGTGTAGTTCTTGTGTAGGTCTTAAAATAGGTCTAGGTCAACCTTAGGTGGTTGCTCATTTGAAAATATATTTCTCTAAGATAAAAAAGGGAAAAGGACAATAGTGGCCAAAATGGGACACTAGCGCCATGGGGTGCTACTATCTAAATTATGGTGCTAGTATTTAGGTATTAAAAACTAAGGCACTGGGGGCCAAGATGCTAAATTGAAGGTTTGGGACTTCTTTAGTGATGTTTAAAGATGCATGTGACCCTCAAAAATGTTAGATAAGTGTCTAAATAGGCCCTAAGATAGGTCTAGGTCTAAGTTAGGGATGGGTGGTCTAAAGTAACACTCTTAGCACTCAAGCTCATTTTTAGATGAATATAAGACCTCATAAAAAATATTTCATAGACACCATTTTTAATTTATGAATGTATTTAGTAAATAGTTATTTTATGATTCTTCTTCCTCTTCCTTTGCTTCTTCCTTTCCTTTCCATTTTGTATTCAAATATCCAATAAAGTTTTCAAAGGAATTTCCTTTCTTCATAGTTTATAGTTAGTGAAACATGATAGAGATTGTTATACCAAATAGTTCTTTATAAAATATAAATAGCTTCCAAAGGAAGACTTGCCCACAAAAAAACATTAAAAATATAATAATACTATATCTATGCACAATAATCAATGGTTGAAAATGTCTTTCAAGGAGATCCATCCATGAACGTTAATGTATGGTGGATGATAATTGTATATTTGATTTTTGTATATTATGATATTTCAGCCCTCAAATCTATGATACAATAGTTACAATAAGGAGAAATGATTCCTATAATAAATTCTACAATAGAGATGAAATAAGATAGAGACAACACATTTACTACTCCTACCAGAACAATAGAAGATTAGAGAATTAGTAACATGCATGACATTCATGATCCTAAGTGTGGGGAAAAAGATGAAAACAAAGGATTTCCACCTACATCTATAGTTATTTTTAATTTTCAACCAATATTATCCATCTATGAACATATTGACGAAAACATATTAACAACAATTTTATCTCCATGTATTGATACAAAAAAGAACATTGTTATTCCTAAAAAATATAAATATGATATTTTACCTCTTGACATGATGATGTAATCTACAATAGTTGATATTTTCTATTACAAGTTGAGTAAGAGAGTATAATTGTAAAATTACTAGAGGGATATATCTTTTAAGAATAAAAAACAAATGAATATTTGATCATTTGTTGTTTTGTAGATGTTGAGTATGAATACCAAGTTGTTTGTGCAAATAAGGTTAACATACAAGGGTCAATTAGTGAAAATGGAAGCTTGGAAGTTTTATTTTCAATTCAAATAGAACCATGGCTACTAAATCAAATAGTTTCAGGCATATATTTTTCTTTCTCATATTAATATAAATATGTTTCATATTATTAATCATCTCATATTTGGAGAACATACCCTCACCATCTCAACATTGTTTAAATTGTTTACAAGAACCACTCATCCAATTACTAAAATACTAATCTCATTCATGGTAGTCTCAACCCAAACATTAGCATTATGTTGGTTTTGGGCATCTCAAAAATAAATCAACCCATATTTATCCCATAAGATTTATTGGTTAAATATCTTCTTACACATAACATTAATACTATGTTTTTTTATGTAGTGTATAATAATTAAATTATATTTGTTTCACACATTAAATTTCACCAATAATCATGGATTGTATTAGGACCAAACTTGAAATCAACCATAATAATAGAAATCATATGAGGTAGTTCTTCAAACCATAATAAATATTCCATTAGTCATAAATGGACCAATCCATGAGCCATATCCATTCATAATAAGGATGTTTGATTGTTTCTCAATTTCTATTTTTATGTGTGTTTGAATCATATAATTTTAGTAAACATGTGAAATTACATAAACAAGATATTAGATGCATGGTTTCCAAATAAACCGTGTTCTTAGATAGTATGTTAACCTTATTGCCATAATATTTTATTTATTTATTCAAACTAACATCTGATGATTGAATATAGTCTATAGGTATAATTGATCATATTTTTTCACACTTTAGTTTTCTAAAACAAATTTGTTGCAGCATAGTCTTCCCAACATTTTTATTTGATTAGTAAAATCACAATTAAATAGATTTGGAGAAGATTTTGATTTAAGCTCAGGATCAATGATATTTATGTAAAGACAACTTATGAAGGTAGTTATGAGCCTAAATCTCATTTATTTATCAAATACATATTCGATCATAAAAATTATAAGAACATGGATGGTGTTTTAAGTTTCAAAATATATAAAGATATAAATTATAGTTCTTCTTACACTATAAATTTGTTTGAGAACTCTACTAAAGATATTTTTGAGATGAATCATAATTATATAAGCAAGTAAATATAGATTAATCATCTTAGTGATCCTAGAGTTTATCAAACAATAAATACAAGATTCACATCATAATAAGAAAAACATTGATATCACCTCAAGATCACTTGAAATATAAATATTTTGTAGCATAATAAGAGGCTTTTCTTCATGATTTTATGCATAAGTTGATTTTGGTAAAGATGAATCATAAAAGAATAAATTTATGAGTATAATTAACTTTTTAGTTGATTTTAATGTTGTACAGGAACTAGAACAACCAATTAATAATTTCTCATTATGATATATTATCTTAAAAGTAAATAGTTAAAAATATTAATGAAAACATTTGAGAGTTATTATCAGTGATTTTTAGAAAACTAGCTTGTTGTCTCACCATGTACTACCTAAAAAATGACTAATCAAGGGGGAAAAAATGAGGGTAAGAGTTGAAAAGTATAAAATGGCTATTTTTTTCCAAACAATAAAAAATTTGACATGATCAACTTTGAATTTTTTATCTTTTTTGGCATCAAATAATTTTGAGGATGTCAACATGAAGGAATAAAAGGATAACTTAGAGTATGATTAGGGTATTTATTTTATTATTTTATTTATAAAAATAGTTATTAATTATTTTAATTACAAATAGTTTCACTTAATGAATTTATTGAGAAGATAATATTGAAAAATAAAAAGATAAAAAAGAAACAAAGAACAAAATATCTCTCCATGTATAAGGACATGCATAAGTTAAAATATGGGAGATAAGAGAAGTAATTAAAAACTAGTAAATGGTGGATCCTATAAAAACTTTATAAATGCATGAGTAATTTTAAAATAATGTTTATTGGGATATTTTATTTTAAATTATATGGTTTGTAATAATAAATTAGATGAATTAGATAATCTCTTGAAAAATGAGAGTCAATATTCCTAACAAAAAATATATTTTTATAAATAAAACTTTCATTGTTAAAATGATCATAGAACATTAAAAAAATGGATCAAAATAAGGTACAAATCTCCACTAATTCAAATCACATCATAGACTAGAAAAATATAAAAAGCCTATGAATATTTTAACAAATGGAAAATATTGCTTTTAGATAGAATAAGTGAATTTATTTCTACAAGGAACATAACTGCAATAAATTATTGGAAATTTTAAATCTATAGAAAAAACATTAGCATGCATGAATATAAGTATGGGAGAGATAATGAGACCATAATATGTCTCATATTTATCATAGATAATACCATTTTCTATTTCATAAACGATGTTTTAAAGTGGATTTTAATGTAGTTTTAAGAACTTACGCTTGTTTATAATAAGATATGAGATAGATATCTAATCTATTCTTTAGAAATTATTATAGTCTCTATTATTTTTAGTTTATAAAAAATATTGGATAATGGATGCTAAATTTTATCTACATAGGATAAAACTAATCATCAATGCAAAGTTTTAAATGCTAAAATATCAAATCAAGAACAACCTTAAAGTAGATCTAAAAATCATTGTTAGCTTCATATCTCATACAAATCAAGATAATACAAGGAATAAATGTAAGATAATACTAGTAATACAAGATAATCTAAGGCATACATGCAACCTTGCATCAACCAAAAATAGTTGGTGTGCTTTTGTGTTGGTTTGTTTATTTTTTTGACATGAAAAGATGTAAGACTCAAATAGATAGGTTATGGTAAAAATAAAAAATGGTCACAAATAACATATTTCATCCTAAATATGATTACATATTTATATTTATCCTACAAAATAATTCAAGTTGAAAAAAAATAATCATCTTGATATGAGTTTGTATGCAAAAGTTATGATTATTTAAATTTGTCTTTGGAAGTCACCAATCTAGCTTTTGAAATCACCATTTTGGCTCTAAAAATGCATAAAATTGACTCTAGAGATGCCTAAACTTAATTTTTTGGTATATAAGACCCAAAAAAATGAATAATTGTTTTAAGATAATTTTAATAGTATTTATATATATAAAAATTCTACAAATAGAAATTTCTAATAATAGACATTAGTAGAAATCAATTACATAAATCTTCAAGTTTAGAAATATGAAAGAAAAGAGCTTTAAACATTATTGTTATATATTTTTAGATATTATTTATATGATCTATATTCATATTATTTATAAAAATAGGTATTTATAAATAAGGCAATATTTTTATAGTATTTCAAGTACTATGAATATATCAACATCAAGTTTTTGGAAGAAAACTGAAGTAGTCAAGAGCACAATTGATTCTCTCTAAAAAAATAATAAATTATTGAAAGGAAAAAAAATTACCTTAGATTTTATCCAACATGTTCAAATATGGTGTATTTTTTAATCTAACATTTCCCATTATTTTCTTCTTAAATAATGGGGTTTACTACTATTCTTTAAATAATGTATGAACCTAATTTATTATATTGTTATCTTAGAATAAGAATAAATTACAAAGTGATTTATTAGATTGTTAGTTTAGAATAATAATCAGATATAAAGTAATTTGTTAGGTTGTTAATATTAATAAATAAATTTTAAAATTTATTTGTTAAGTTGTTATTCTTAAACAATAATTTATTGAAGAACTTGTATTATAAATACAACCTTATCATTCATAAAATGGATAATAGGAATCATTATAAAGTTTGAATAAGATTAGATTGAATAAAGATTTTAATCATTTCAAAAGTTTTCTATTTTTAGTCTTTTTTCTAAGTGGAGATCAAGGGTCCACTCACCTAAGGAAAAAAATTAGTTTGTATTTATATTTTATAGATTAGATTTATTTATGGTTTTTTTTTTTTTTTAATTTTGAACATGTATTTTATGTTGGAGTATCATATAACATGAAAAATAATTAGATCATATTGTACTCAACATACCCCCATTCTTTTTTTCTGAATAGGGACTCACTATATTCTACAAGGTTTAATCCTATTTTGAAAATATTCTTTCATAAGAGCTTTATATGTTTCACCTCACTCCACTATTTAACAAACATAGATGGACATATTTTGCTTATTTGAGCTAACATAATTAATACTCTTCAAAAAAAATTACATGAACATAAGTTTTTGAAACATGTGAATTTTGTATAGTCTAAACCTTCACATAAATTAGCCTTTAGAATTTTTGTTTGAAAGTCGACCTTCGACATTCTTTGAGCCTTCACACCTATGTTAACCTTCATGAAAAATGTTGTTCAAAAATTTTATTTGGAGGTTTTATTCAAAGGTTTTTCTCAAAGTTTTCATACAAAACATCTATTCATAGGTTGATTTATTGAAACTTTATCCACCGTGTAGGGATGTCTTTAGCATTTATGTGCATTGTAAGTTTACTCTTCAAGAATCTAGTCTTCAAAATTTTAACACTTTGGTAAAACTTTTTACCATTTACTCTTAGGAGAAAATGTTAAAAATTTGGTCTTTGGTGTTTGGTCTTTGTAACTGAATCTTCATAATTTTTTTGTTTGGTGAAACTATTTATCATTTACATATTTGAAGAAAATTCATGAAAAAATCTAACTAGAGAAATCCTTTGGAATATGGTCTTTAGAGATTTTGTTTTGAAAAGTGTGGACCAACATTTGGTCTTTGATAAAAGTGTTTGATGAAAGTTTTCGATGAAAATGTTTGTAAATTTTTAGTTTTAACTTAGTCTTCAGAAAAGAGCAACCCTCATAGCCCTTGCAAAAGATTCCCACAATAGGTCTTCAAAACTTTTATTTGTAATATTTGTTTGCTTCACAATATTTTAGGATAAATCTATTTTAGTGCCATATCTAACTCCCAAATAACAAACACCTATGTGACATAGCTAAGTTCAAGTGAAAAGAGTGATAGGATGACACTTGGAAAGAGAATTACATGACATTGTTTTTAACATCTACAATTTCCACATGGTATACCTACCAAAATAAAGTGGCAAAGTTTGAATTAAAAAAGTGAAGTAAGTTTAGAGATGTTGGACATTAATAGTGCAAGAACTAAAACTGAATGCAAAAATATATATCAATAAATACAAAATAAACATCATGTTCATTGAACGAAAATGACTCTTGTGCTCACTTACCTCCTTGACAATAACCCCTAGCTACTTGTGTTTTAATCATGAAGACACAAGACACTGAATCAAAGAACCAAAACTCTATCAAATTGGTGAACTAACCATGGATTATTAATCTAAAACATTTAAAATATCCCTTCCACCATATATATTCTCAATCAAGGATTTAATTAAATACAATGACACCATATTTTATTCAGTAGTATTCAATAATGAAAATCCCAATTCCTCAAAATTATGGGACATAATTCACTAGGTTCATGAACATACTTACAAGGATAAATTGACACTAGCATAAAGATAATTGGTTAAATATTTACTCCATCTCAAGTGACAGGGATTTTATTTCTCAAAAACTAAGCTTGAGGTTATACCATGCATAGACCTACTATGAGACGTATTCTTTGTAGGCAAGGTGACTGGGAGTATTTTCTTACAACACCTAGATCAAAATATCATCATTGTCTACATCTCAAGATATTTATTATAAAGGTATTTATCCTCACCTATTTTAGATGAAACATATGATTTACAAATATTTGTTACATGGGAAAATAACAAATCAAGTGATAAAACATTAAGCAAATGGATAAGTCTTGTAGAGACCAACATCCTCAAAGAGAGGTATCTAGTACCTGTAACTAAGTTCCATATAGGAGTATACATTGGGATGTCCCTCTTGATCTAGTAATATGGATACCCCAACATTTAATACCTCCACTTTGAATGGAATCCACTATTATATTTACTAATGACCTCAAATCTAACATTTTCTATGGGGGTAACTATTGCTAAGTTATATGAGCAAGTTCTATGCAAGGATAAAAAGCCTTTAGGGGGCCATTTTTGTATGATGTCATATCTCTTAGATATATTAATAGGCATCATATACATTCAAAATGGGTCATCTTAGAAACCAAATCCATATTTCATCAATAACCATATATGTAACAATACTCTTTAATGCATATATACACCTACACCAGAAACATAACCTAAACTATAAAAGATGTATAACCCAAAGTTTGGATGGTCATTCATGAGTCACCAGTGCCCAAAATATCTAGGAGAATATATGAAAAATTTATTCATAGAGGGGACTACTATATATATCCCAACTCCACCATAATAAAGGTTGATGACTACAAGGTTATTCCCCTATATCTCCCTAAGCATGTACCAAAAAAATTATCTAAAAAAGAAATATACTACCATATATGGTAGGGAATAAATGAATATTTTAAGAATAATAAAAAGATTACATTCCATGGATCTCATCAAATGATTGGTAGGATGTGTTATGTTTATCATAATCACTTTTTGGAGGTTGAGAGGTTTGAAGATTCAAATAATACTACTTATTAGCCACTATGCCACATAGAGACTTGGACCCTCATGGTAGAATCCAATAGAATATTCAAGGAATTTTTATTACATACCAACATGATCCTTATGACCATGAATTATTATTAATTAATTCCAAGAGTTATACCACATCCTAGAGAGGGCACAAATAGTTGGATTAGATGAGCAAATTTTGAAAATCATTCAAGGAGAACCCTAAATTTTGATTGTGGATGCACATATCAAGATTGCATCCTTAGGTATATGATATAAACTATAATTTTAGATCAATATCTCCCATAATCAATGGAATATGGATAACCTTCCAAAAAATTATCTATGACAATGAAAAATCAAGAGCCTAGGGTAATAATATCTCCCAACATTGTAACTACCCTTGATAGAGATGAAGATGAGATCATATGTATTGACACCTTGAAACATAGAAGATTGTAATCATCTTATTTTTGTTTTCACACATGTGAATTAAAGTGTGGAAGTCTCAAATTACCCTACTTAGGTGGCATCCCCCAAAGTTGAAAAGGTAACTATCTATTATAAGAGGAGGATTTATAAATAGATAAAGTATTAATCCTCCAAGAAACTTGAGGAAAGGCACCACTCCAAGGATACCAATCAGGCGAGGGTGTCATCCTAACTATATTTATAGTTATTTCTATTTATAAAACCTTAGTTGTATTATTTGTCTCTCTTATATATATTTGTTCTTTTGATCATGTTTCCTCTGATTCTAGTGTCCAACCATCCTTAGTTTTTCTAAAAGTAGAAGATGTTTCCTTTGTTGTTATTGTGTCTACACTCTCAATAATTTATAATATTCTATTTTTTCCCTCAACATTCATTATTCCCACTTATACTATGGTTAACTCTAACACTACCTCAACTTCCCCTAAGACTAAAAAAGTATCATCTAATAAAACTAGTGGAGTAATGGTAATTTCAAAGTTACATGTGTCATTCACTCAACTAGTCTTTGCAATGCCTTATCCTAGTTCTTTCTAAACTACCACTATATTATCATCAAAGATGGTTGGGAAGAATAAGAATGTATACATATTCTAATCATTTCCATAATATAGAAGTGTGGATTAGCCCAAGATTATTTGGCATTTTCTTTCAGAAACATTATATGTAAGGTATTTGAAATAGTCTTTAGGAGATTTGTTGGTTGAGACTACAGCCTAGGACACTCAATCAACTGACTCAATCTAATTGGTAATCCCACATTGGGTATCAAATTTGGAATCTCAAGCCTCTCAAAGAACAAACCTCACCATACTAGAGTTTCCCATTGTAAGCTCAATTTTTGATAAATCTATAAGGAGTATCCAAAGAGTGAATAAGAGAAATATTGAAGATGATGCTAGAAGGGGGATGATTCTAGAGGAAAGACAAGATGTTTTCTCCTTTCTAAGGGAAATAATAGGAGATTGGAGTAGTATCCTTATAATGAGGATTTCATATCCTATTTTGAAGCATAAAATTATTCTTTTCTTGAGTTCAATAAAGGAACATAACAAGCAAGAAGAGATCTAGAGTAAGATTTGGAGTAAGTTAGGGAACAACAATAAATTTTTTACTTTCATGGGTAAATTTAAACAAATTTATAAAGTGTAACTCTTAGGTTATAAAACATTCTGGATTCCATTTAAAAAATGATGGTTAAATTATCCCCATAAATCATTTAAGTAGCTAATTTTTTTAATTCTTTAAAGGAATATGAGAATAAACTAAAATTCCTTGATCTATACACAATGAAAAAAATCATATAGTCACATATATTCAATGACACCATTAGATAATTTAAATACCCTCCACCTAGTTTTCATTCAAACATAAGAAGTAATGTAATGGGTAATAGCTATAAAAAAAATAATGACCAAATATGTATAGCACGAAAACATTATTTTATAAATTTTAGAGGAGTTAAATCTCTCACAAGAATGGGAATCTATAGGTAAGCTAATAAGTAGAGCTAGTTTTGACCAACTTGTCCAACAAGCCTTAACCAACTTCAAGAAAAATCTTTAGGGATTATCATTATAGGAGATTGAAGTTGAATTATTTTTTGAATGAAATAAGGTCATAGAAGTAGAGATATTTAGATCAACTTTAGGATCACTAAATCTAAACATGCACACCTAATGGAGTAGATAATCAGGGTACATAGGCCCCCCACTTTTGAATATGGAAGTCATAAGATATCAATAGGAAGTCAATTTTAAGTAATATTAGGAGTTAGAGGATAGGATTAAATCTAGGACTCCATCTACCATTTTAACTCCAACTACCAGTTCAGTTCCATCTATCATTTCAATGTTACCAACCAGACCAGTGCCTCCCATGATGACAAGTATAGCCATATATTCACCAAGTGTAAATAAGCCTTAGTTATTGAATTCTAATTTTGTATGTAATATTAGTCAATGTATTGTTTTAGTTACACTTGAATATGAGTGTAAAGTTATCCTAGATAATCTATAAACATGCACACATTGCATGACATTATGCATCTAAACTTATTTTTGACACATTGTAATTAACTATAATTATACATGTAATTTTGGCATAAAAATTATAATTGAGGTTCTAATTATTAGATGTAACTTTGAGTTTGCATGAACTTAGAAGATGAGGTGACCCCTCCCTAAGTATATTTAAACATGTAAGTCCCTCATTTCTAAGGGTCATAAATTTATCAATACAAGAATAAATCATTTCAATTTTCATTTAACTATTTCGATGTATTTTCCTTCCATTTCTATGTAATTAATGTTTTATTTCCTTTGGTTGTTTTAATTCAGTAATTTGAAGTGTGAAATAGCTACAAAGAATTCTTTTTGTGATCATTGATATCTCTTGATTCTATATGTGTAAAATTTGTTGAATAGTTAGTAAGTGTTATTAATTTTAAGCAATTGGCTGACTATCTTAATATTTATAAGTGTGTTGGAGTGTTCCCATTTTATATATTCTTCTAGGTGTGAGCATAGCATCCATAGATAATTTTCTAGTTTGATATGTAATCTTTTTTATTAAGAGTGTGTAATAACTACTCTAAAATTAGTAACCTTTAGTTAAGATCCTTAAGTTTCCTATTCCATTTCATCCTATATTCCCTAATTGTGTTTGTCTATAAGTCTGAAATATCTATAAGAAGCAATTATTAGTTCTAGAAACACTTGTCCATAAAGAAACTGACCCAAGAAGTGATTCCTTGAGACCATGGAGCATTCTTTTCTACTCTACCCTTCCCTCCTTTTTGTATTTTATTTGACTGAGATATACCCACATTATAATAGTGTCCATCCATACATCTAACCCAAATAGATTTTAATTTCATTATTAGGATTTTTTTCACTATAAGCACACTCAATTAATAACCTACATGCTCAACCTAATATTATACCATGGATTTTTTTAAGCCATACCTAAAACTCATGCCATGGAGTGGATTTTACCTCCATTGATATCCTAAAATGTTATAGGTTACCTCATTAAGTTTGGGGGTGTGAAAAATACCCACATAAATAGGAAGAAGTTGGAACTAGAAGGAGGGCCACTTGTGTGCTTTCCCTAGTGAGAGGTTATCCCCTAGATTTGAGTTATACTAGAGACACCCAAGAGAGTTACCATTAGGGCCAAAGCTATTATTTTGGATTCACCTTTGTTAGCATATTGAAGGCCTAGATTTATAATGGTTATTCCCAATGTAACTTAGGCTAAGACACCTTATCTAGTAATAAATATCTAGCCTATCAATCATCCTATGTCCCAACCACATTGGTTAGTCGGATCAATTATTTCTATACTAGGGGATGTGCATAATTTACCAAGGAATATAGAAAAGTATCTATTGTCCTCCTCTCCCTCAAGAGGAAGAAATAAAATAGAACATATCAAGTATTTTAAGGATAATTTGAGGTTAATGAATGTCATTGATAAATATGTTACATGCAAGATTTTCCTATTTACATTAAAAGATGTTTATTATGATTGGTACCTAAACCTTTAAGAGAACTCAATTACTTCATAGAATGCATGTCAAATCACTTTTATTACATAATTTGGATAAGTGACCATCTATGTTATGGTGTATCAACATTTGAATAGCATGAAGAGGGAGCTTAGTGAGCCAATTTAGTATTTTAATATATTATTTTAGAATATGTACATGTAGTTGAGTCTAGCATAGACTAGATGAAATTTTACCATTAGAGATGTATAAGAATGCCTTGGATCCAATCATTGTAATGTTATTCAAAAGATATATTTCTAATAACATTTTGGCATTAGCATATGAATAAGCTATCAATATTGATAGATAACTAAATACTAAGGTACTAGGTACCCCCAATATCAATGTTGCTTTCACAGCTCTGAATAAAGTGCCCATATGAATCAAAATTTTATTACATTCAACCAAAATTAGTTGTATGCACTACCTCCTCTGATGCAATAGATACCAAATAAAAATTATTGTTATATAAACAATCATGTATAGATGAATGATCATAAGTAAAACTAGCACTCAATTCCATCTAATATTGTAGTTAAAGAGATTTGATTCTATTAAAGCAGAACTAGACTCTATATAAATAATGGTCCAAAAGTTGAGAAATGACTTATTAAACATGTGGAGGAAGAAGGGTAATGTTATTGGATAGAATAATAACCAAAATTATTGGTTTCCAAGATAAATAGACCTTTTAATCAGTTTGTAAATAATGCAATATAGAAATAACCCAATAAGTTGTTAGAAATAACTATAGTGTAAATAGTTCTATCCAATTGGTATAGAGTTCATAATACATCACAACATGGTGAACTTGAATGTGTATAATTTTTCACAGTGTTTGAGATATTACAAAATGTGTTGGGAGGATGTACACCGGAAGCACACAATTTGATTACTAATACCAAGCAACTTAATATGCGGAAATTAACCAGATTCACCAAGTAACTAGAATTCAGAATAACACATGATATGAGAGACAATACCAAATTGTATTAACACTTTATACAGAAAAGAATACAATAAAGAAGATGCCACTTCTTCTCCACCACCTTACAGAGGTTTCCCACACCTCAAGTGAACAGTAATTCTTATCCCCAAAGCTCTCCCTCTCACAGGTCCCAACACCCAACTCAAATACAGAGTTGGTGTTCACCTCCCGTGCTCCACGCACACCACAAGTGCTCCACGCACTCCA
The DNA here is from genome assembly GCA_037957365.1 of Torreya grandis. NCBI lineage: Eukaryota > Viridiplantae > Streptophyta > Pinopsida > Cupressales > Taxaceae > Torreya > Torreya grandis. Next base: position 351,072 of record JARHVA010006154.1, on the reverse strand, counting down.
CAAGCACTCCACGTGCTCCACAAGTACTCAAGGTACTTCAAGTAGATCTCCCATGAATCTGCAACAACCTGCAATTCAACAGACCATACTTATGGAAGGAACTCCCTTGCCTTCCTCTTGCTCTATCCGAGTACACACCTGTACTCCAAGTAGATCCTGCCTGATACTGCTCCCTGTTGTGTTGCTGTCTGTATGACCTTGCACACCTGTAAATCAAGCAATGGTTCTAATCACCTGTGAACCTCGACCTTGCACACACATACACCTGCAGATCAATGATCTTACTTACCATGTAGATCTCCTATATAGGCCATGCAACTGTGACGAAGATCCTACACTCTTGAAGAACCCAGCTGGCTCTCCAATCCAGCACCAACACACCTGGTACTGTGGCACTAGGAGGAACGCACCATAGCTCTACCTCACACACAGAAGGAGCTTATAATTATGCTCTCTTACTCCCTAGCACACTTTTACAATACAACCATGAGTCTATTATATAGATCTCATCCAAACAATGATTAGACATCTAATTACAATAATTAGATCCGCAGCTATGAGTCTAAAATTAGCGCTCATCATGCAAACTCTTCGTTCGTTAGCTCACTACCTATAATTAACTCACAGTCGAACTACACAGGCGACCGACGTCGGTCCCTGTCCGCCTGGGGTCGCCGACGCCGGCCGATATATGACCGACATCGGTTGCCTTCCTGTCTTACCCTGCCGACGCCGGTTGGCCAGACCAATGCCAAACACTTCAGACACTCAGCAACTCATTCTGCAACCTCCACTCCATGTCTGCATTAGTGAAGCTTTTAGCTCCACAATCCTAACAATCTCCCACTTGGAGATAAACAGCTGCACTGTACCTGTACCTATACTCCGTCTAATCTGTTTCCTGGTTTGTATCCCTCTTCAAGCTCCCACCTGAAGACAACCCACCACACAACCCGTGGTGTACCACCTGTCATCCGAGTAACCTGCCACATCCGAACCTACAAATACATGTAGTGAAGTCCTGACCCTGCATAGCAACACCTGCTGCCGGTCCCTCTAAAAAAACCTGAGAATCCACTTCCCTGAATTGGCTCCTAACTCTCTGACAGCTCCCACTGCATGGGAATACTCAAGTCTATACCAGACCTCATGTGATTTCGGACACTGTACCTGTCCAGCCCTTAGTGTGCTCCAGCTCTATATCCTGAACCTCGCCAACACCTGATTCACATCAGCTCCCACTCGAGACAAAATCAACCTGTGATCTCCATGCCTCCCATGTCAAAGAATTCCGCTGCTCCAAACTCCACCTGACATGCCACTGAACTAATCTTACCCTTAGCTCAGCAAAACCCTGTATGTACATCCCTGCTAGCTAGCATACTATCCACATACAGCTACAGAATGATGTCGCGACTCATCATCCCCCTGGTAAGACAAAACACAGTAGTTACCTGACACTGACTGAAGCCATGCTCCGTCCTCCACCTGTCAAAACCTGTACCACTATCCTGTAGCTCCACAAGACCATATACCTGGTCTTCTGTCTCATGTATCCGTTCTCTCTATTCTTCTACTAAGGTATCCATTCGTCTCTGTGCTTTCATACCTACTGGCAACCCTACCAAAACACACCTGTTTGGTTCTCCTCCAAGGAATCACATCCTCATCCATGCCAAGCTCACACCTGTATCCTGGATCCTTCCTGCTCTACAATCAGCAACATGTATAAAGAAGAGGAACAATGAATTTGAGGGCCTACTTACGCCTTCAGTCCTCCGTATGGGTGTTTGAGACTCCTTGACAGCTCGCTGTCCACCCAAAATTTGTTTACAGTGACCGACCTCGGTCACTCCACAGTCTGCATCCGACCGACGTCGGTTCCATGCGTCTGTACCTGACTACCAACCTGCCTGCGCTGGTGTCCCTACTGCCGATGTTGGTCCTGATAACTGACATCGGTCTTACATACTGCCGACGTCGGTCCCATGACCGACATCGGTCTTACCCTGCCCGACATCGCCGGCTTCGGTCTGCACATGACCGACATCGGCACCTGTCTGTTCGACACCGGTTCCTCCTGACCAACATCGGTACCTGTGTTCCCCTATGAGTGATGACTTTTTACCCACGAGCTTCTTTGAATCAAAACCCATGTCCAAACTACCCTGCTCAGAAGTATCCAGCCACATCCACTGGGTTCTGTCCGCCATCTCCTCCATAAACACCAAGGCTTTCCAGTTCTTAAGCCTGCCAAATATATCTATCTTCTGCTTAAGAACATGCATCTCCTTCCTGCTCATGTGACCAAGCCTACGAAGCCACGTCTCCGCAACAAAAGAAGAATCAGTAATATAAACAAGTAGATAAAGGATACCTGTTTTCTTACCACCAGCTAATTCAAGTGCATCCGCTGTGAGAGTTCTTGTGCATCTCTCATCACCCAATATTTCTGAAGAAATTAGCCATATCTCCAAACCTGGGACCTGCATGACCTTCATCAACACCTGTGTGTTGGCCGCCTGCAATTTCAGCTTCACTTCCCCTTTGCCAATTCTTTGGCAAGGCTCACCAGCTCCTCTACCTGGAACTGCATGGAAAGAGGCAACCGAATCTTTTATCCAAGATTCAACTTTATCCAAGAAACCTGCAAACACATCCTGTGCAACAACACCTGCTACATCTGTATCTTCAGTTTCTTCATGCTGATCTGTTACCAACCAACAATAATCTTTTACCTGCTCTTTCTTTCCATAGGACCGTGAGTGATCATCTGTGCTTTTCAACTCCTCCATTCTTAGCTTACTTTGATCTGCAGTTGCTCTACTCCCACTCGATCAGAAACCCCTGAGAGTGACCTGTAACCAAACACAAAACCTGCTTCCTCCAACCTCAGCTCAGATACCACCTGTTGGTATCAAGCTCAAGAACCTACAACCAAGGCTCTGATACCACTTGTTGGGAGGGTGTACACCGGAAGCACACAATTTGATTACTAATACCAAGCAACTTAATATGCGGAAATTAACCAGATTCACCAAGTAACTAGAATTCAGAATAACACATGATATGAGAGACAATACCAAATTGTATTAACACTTTATACAGAAAAGAATACAATTAAGAAGATGCCACTTCTTCTCCACCACCTTACAGAGGTTTCCCACACCTCAAGTGAACAGTAATTCTTATCCCCAAAGCTCTCCCTCTCACAGGTCCCAACACCCAACTCAAATACAGAGTTGGTGTTCACCTCCCGTGCTCCACGCACACCACAAGTGCTCCACGCACTCCACAAGCACTCCACGTGCTCCACAAGTACTCAAGGTACTTCAAGTAGATCTCCCATGAATCTGCAACAACCTGCAATTCAACAGACCATACTTATGGAAGGAACTCCCTTGCCTTCCTCTTGCTCTATTCGAGTACACACCTGTACTCCAAGTAGATCCTGCCTGATACTGCTCCCTGTTGTGTTGCTGTCTGTATGACCTTGCACACCTGCAAATCAAGCAATGGTTCTAATCACCTATGAACCTTGACCTTGCACACACATACACCTGCAGATCAATGATCTTACTTACCATGTAGATCTCCTATATAGGCCATGCAACTGTGACCAAGATCCTACACTCTTGAAGAACCCAGCTGGCTCTCCAATCCAGCACCAACACACCTGGTACTGTGGCACTAGGAGGAACACACCATAGCTCTACCTCACACACAGAAGGAGCTTATAATTATGCTCTCTTACTCCCTAGCACACTTTTACAATACAACCATGAGTCTATTATATAGATCTCATCCAAAAAATGATTAGACATCTAATTACAATAATTAGATCCGCAGCTATGAGTCTAAAATTAGCGCTCATCATGCAAACTCTTCGTTCATTAGCTCACTGCCCGTAATTAACTCACAGTCGAACTACACAGGCGACCGACGTCGGTCCCTGTCCGCCTAGGGTCGCCGACGCCGGCCGATATATGACCGACGTCGGTTGCCTTCCTGTCTTACCCTGCCGACCCCGGTTGGCCAGACCAACGCCAAACACTTCAGACACTCAGCAACTCATTCTGCAACCTCCACTCCATGTCTGCATCAGTGAAGCTTTTAGCTCCACAATCCTAACAAAATGATATGTTAATATAGGATTTGATGAATAACCCACTATATTTCCACCTTGAATTTGGTCCCTCAAACATTGCCATAGTATTTGAAACTCATAAGTCTTCTTTCCCAAGAACAGATGATAATGAACTAGAGGATAAATCTGATGAGTTACATGCCTTCTAGTATTGCCATAATGGTAATTATAATCTAAATAATAATAAACCCTTCACAATGTCTACTCCTTCAAATAATACCACTATCCACCAAATCCAAGGGTTGATAATAATCCACCTCCACAAAAGGAAATGAGCAACTTCAGAATAAGGAGGAATAGAACAAAGGAGGATACAACATTATTGAAGATATGAATAATCTTAAATCCAACATTAATATTCATGAATTGGTTTAGATCACTAAACAAAAGGATCTCATGTAGAGGTCTATTATAGGAAAGTCAACTACACAAAAGCCAATGGTTGATCATCCCAATGTTATATACAAGAGTAAGCCAAAATTTCTTCCTTTCTTATTAAATATTAGAGAATTTGGAAAGAACATTCATAATTTTTGATTTATTATGGAGCTTCAACCACTATGATGCCAGCTTCCATTTTCTAAAATATTTGATTGAATCCAATCCCAATAAAGAGGATAATTTCACAACTAGATAAGATAGTGGTGCCTGTAGTTGGAGAACTAAAAGATGTACACATTCAAGTATTATCTAAGCCACATGTATAGATGATCATTGATATATTTTTGGTGTACATTCAAAAATTATATAGCCTCCTTAATAGATATTGATCCAAGATATTGAATGGGTATATAGCAACAAACTTCTCTCATATTTGGTTGTCATGGAGAGGTATTGAAAACTAGATTAAAGCTAATTGGGAACCAAGGATGAAGAACCCCATTATATATTACAATAATAAGAAAGAATATGTGAGCTATAAGTCTCCTAACCTTTGGATTTATACATTTACCATGAAGTATAAGGTGAGGGATTCGAAAGTCTAAGGACCTTCTCAATTGTGGACTTTCCACTTCGATGGTGTAAGATCCAACTAGAGATTAGGTGTTGGTGTTGAATTGGTTTGTCTGCAATGTAAGAAACACATAAAATCATATATAGTATAATTACATTAAACTAACAATAGATCAAACTATCAGGCACTAATTTTGGGATTGTGTTTACTCTCAAAAATAATGATAAGTAATTACTAATATATAGATATTTTGAACTAGTAATCAATCAGGTCAAGAATAAATATCAATATAAGTTATCATACTTGAAGAGGTAAAAATATAGATCTTTGGATTTGATTTAGTCCTTTGAGGCCTTTAATATAGTGGTTATTCCTAGAGAATGCAATTAAATTGTTGATTCACTAGCTACTTTAAATGGCAATTTAAAACCACTATAAGAGTCTGATATAGAGATTTTCCATTGAGTTAGTACCTTATCCATCTATTATTAATAATGAGGAAAATTTATAAGTCTGTGATGATGACCAAGGTATTATCTAATTCTTATTTAATTTAGGGTAATTTGAGTCTCCAATCATTTATGAAACAGAGATTAATTACCTATGCCAAGAGGAATTAGGAGAAGGAATCAAACAATTGAATTAAGACCAAATTCCTTTAGGAATGATTTATTTGAAAAGGGAATTTGATTTGGACTCTCAAGGATGATAACAAAGATAACCTAAAGTAAATGAATATAAGTTTAGTAAAGAGAATGTAAGAGATGAGTATGATCTGTGCTATGTCAACATTGGCCTTAGATACAATCTAGAAGAATGATAAAAGGTGAAGGATTTACTCATCCAATATAAAGATGTGATTACATGGATGTAATAAGACTTGAAGGTAAATCATACAATACTACTGAATCTAGACCATAAATCATTTAATAAAATATAGAGGATGGTAAATCCTATCCTTGAGCCTCTTATTCAAAAAGAAGTAGAAATTTGTTCAATGCAAAAATAGTTTTCCGTATCAGACATTTTACCTAGGTGGCCAACTTAATTTAATTCAGGAATAAGAATGGGTAAATCATTAGGTGTGGAGCTTGATTATCTTCTAAGATCAGCGGTTAATAATCTAATGTTATTTTATTTGGGTTTTGGATCCCATTCTTTGTATCAATGATGATGTGGGGGATTATAACGGGGTAAACCCCCTTTTAGGGTCTAGGGGGATGACCCCCTTGATAGTGGGTCTAGGGGATGCACACCCTGATGGGGGTCTGAGGGCAACACCCCTGAAGCAATTTTTTTATTAAAATGGCCTTGTAAAATTGTAATTTTGTCATCAATCTAGGCTATTGATTAAAGGTTTCTAGATCTGATGGTAGAGGTTATGTTTATGTGTTTTTTGTATTAAAATGTATTATTACATAGTTGAGATGAAATATGAAACATATAACACACAAAGAGGAGGTAGAAAGAGGTAGAGAGGTATAATAGGGTTTGTTGTAGGATTAGTTTCTCCCTTGTATTGCTGAAAATAATATATTGGACAAGTTTGGTGGATGTAGCCCATCTTGGGTGAACCATGTTAAATCTAGTGTCTCCTATTTTGTGCATGCTTATGATTATTTTTTATATGTTTGATTGATTCATTTCATAGTTTCTCTTGTATGTGATTTGGGGGTAAATCTATGTCTTATTTTATCCTAACATAAATTAGTTGTGTTGATTTCATAAACTTGAATAAGGATTCTAAGAAAGAAAATTATCCTTTTTATTCTTTAGATGAGGTGATCTCGATAGTAAGTGCTTTAAAAAATATGTCCTTCTTGGATGGATTTTTAGGATATAGCTATTTCTTGGTTAAATCCAAAAATAAAATGAAGACTCCATTTACCATAAAGTGGGGTACTTATGCATACAATAAGATTCCATTTGGCTTAATTAATGTACGAGATACCTTTCAAAAAGCAATAAACCATGAATTCTAAGGGATAATAGATAAATGAATAATTGTTTACATGGATGACCTCACTATTTTCTCAAAGACCAAAACTGATCATGTAGACCACCTAAAATCAATCTTTAAAAGATGTAAAAAATTTAGAATCTTGCTAAACCACAAGAACAATATATTTGGTGTTATCAAGGGAAATAACTTAGGTCAAATCATCACCAAATAAGTAATTACAATCAATGCAAATAAAATTCAAGGGATATCAAATATTGCATTCCCAAATACCAAGAAGGAGCTCAAATATTTATTTAGAAAGATAAATTTCATAAAGAATTTTATCTCAAGCTTCAAAAAAGACATCAAACCTCTAAATGTAATTATTAAGCAAGATGTTAACGTGGAGTGGATATTAGAGGTCCAAAGGTATTTTCAAGACATCAATTTTGCAGTATCTTAGTTCTGTATTATGATAAATTCATATTTCACTAAGGATTTATCCTTGAACTCATTCAGTTTAGGACATACCATGACCACCATGTTTATCCATAAGAAAGATGAAAGTTAACATGTTATTGCATTCATGAGAACAAAATTGAAATAAGCACAATTCAGGTTTTCCATGATAGATAAGAAAATTTTTTACCTTGTCAAAGTGGTAAGAAAATTTGACACTACATCTTGAGGAATAAGACCATCACCATTGTGACAAATCTTACTATAAAGATCACTTTGAGGCCAAAAAAATTAGGATAACTTAGGGAGAAATAGATGGAAAAATTGTAGGAGTTTAACATAAAAATCAAGCCTTCCAAGATTATTACAAGATATGGCATCATTTAATTCATGGTTGAGCCTAACACACACATCACCATTGAGGTTGTTTATGAAACTCAAGTATCTATATGAGATTGGTACACTGATATTATTAAATATTTACTCATAGGTACTTCTTTAGTTAATATCACCAGTCTAAACTAAATTGATCTATTAATAACCTATTCTCAACAAATAATAGCTAATTTTTAAAATTAAACTTTATTTAGGGTCATTTCATTTACATAGTATGTTAGTGGAAAGAGAATCTACCTAATTGGACTCATATATAAACAAATTAAGGTCTCATTTAAAATGAAATTAGAACTTATATGGTACACATTTGTATGCTATTACACATTGATAAAATATCCCTATTATTCGTAAATTTTGAATCTATCACTAGGAGCAATCACAAGCCAAGTATTAAACATCCCCATTCCAATTTGAAGAAAACGTTAGTAAGTATAAAATCTAAATCATTAGTTGTATGCATATAGTGATGCAACATAATTGCACAATCACACTAGGTGGGATAATTAAAATTGGCTTGATTTACCTCCTCAAAGTATTAGATATACAAATAGGGGCCAATCCTTAAATGACGTTGATTGAGGTCATCTTAACCCATTATAATTTTATATTTTGTTTTGTTCCTAGCCCTCACAAGTACACTTAGGGTTTTAATGTAATAGATGATTATTTATAGATTTGGATGCATCAATAAGGTTTAACATCACATATATAGAGATTTTAGAGATAGAGGAAGGTGATTTTACAATCATAGTCCCTCATTTACATATAAGTTAATAATAACCATCAAAATTCATATCAATAGTTGATACTAACCTAGATCAATAAATAACCATGCACGAACCAAAATATAATTTCTAAATTGAATAAATAATAGGATTACTTTATTATGATTTACACTTCTAAAACACACTCATAGCCAAAAATTCAACAATAAAATATAAGAAGTCATCCCTTTTTTGTAACTAATATATTTGACATATGGAACTTTAAAACAATTATGATCAATTTTAGTATCTAACATTTAGATGTATGCTTTAATGTCATATCTATTAATCTAAATTATTTTACTAGTTTCTAAATTATTACAGATTTTTAAACTAAATTAGGGTAAAACATATTGATGAACATGTACATTGACTGAACTATGTCAAACCCTAGATTTCCATTAAGGTTTCATCTTTATTATCATTTAATTGGTTAATATTTGTATCAAACTAGCTCTATTTTTAAAATTTTCTAACATTTATGCTAGTGTGTGCATAAAAACTTGAATTTTGTTAGCTAAAATACTATACGGATTTTTTTTAATTTATGATTTATTATTTTTATTAAATTTTTCGTAGAATACAAAGGGTGAACCCATTTTTTAAATTATTTATGTGTCTTGTTTAACTATTATGCTCTGTCATAAACCTATTTTTGTTTCAAATATCTATTCACTATTTTTTGGAGTGGTTAGTTATTTATTTTACCCTTCTTAAGGCACTAATTTTATGCTTGGTTACCTATTTAGATTAGGCCTTGTCTATATCTCAATATATTTTCCAAGGAATAATAACTCTAAAATGTAGAACCAACCAAAAATACCTAGTAGCTCTCATCCTATAGATTTATTACTATATATAAATTTTATCCCTTATATTTATGATAATAAATGGAATAATAGCCAAACATGTATGATTATTAATGTTAATTATAGACATCAAAATAATTTAACCTTTTAGGGTTTTACTTATGTAAATCCAAAGTTATATTGAAGGGATGCATTTTATACATTAGTTAAATAGTATGTAATAATTAACCACTAATTGTTATAGCTTTTTAATTGTTTTAACTTTCTAAAAAATAGTAATAAATATGCATAAATAGACACTTATCTGTAAAGTGATTGTTGTAGAATATCTGGGTTCTAGATAGGTTTGAGTCTCATCAAAAGGGTCCCAAGATCTAATTTTTCATTGGATAGTAGCACCCCACCTGGACAATAGTGTCATGCTACTCTAGTGTCCTCAAAATGGCACTAGTGCTCTCTTTGTAAGACTATTCATATTTTATGGTAACACTTGTGCCTGAGTTTTTGGGTTCTATTCCTACACATGAAATTTAGGACTCAGTATTGTACTAATAAAATATGATTTAGTATATAAAAACTAATCATCTTTGCATGTATGGCATGAGCTAAAAATGTGTGTTTACTATTAGGATAGATTGGAAATCCTCAACACCCCACTATGAAGAGATTTGCCTACATACCAATACTCTAAGGAGGGATCAAGCCCAATGTAGTTCTCCCACCTAGTGCTTGGTGCAAGTGCAAGTGAATGCTAGAATGAGTTTGGTCTTGAATGCCTTAAGTGTGCTTGAGATAGAAAATCTCCAAAATCTAGGGTTAGGGAAGCTATATATGGTATTATGTAGAATTAAGATAGAATAGCGATCAAATACCCTAGTTTTGCCTAACTTGTTTCTTATTTAGATAAAATTTTGCATATATTTTCCATCTAGTAGATAGAGGTATAATAGTCTTGTATTTATAGAGATATGTATCTTGTGTGGATACTAAATGTACTTAGGTTGACCTTAGGAGGGGCACATGTTTGAAAATATATCTATTCAAGATAGTTAAGGAAAGGGAATCTAGAACCAAGTTGGGGACAGTAGCACCATGTGGATCTAGTATCCTTAATGTGGAACTAGTGTCCACTTGGTAGAATGTTAGCCACACTATATTGGGATATAGGAATATTGTTTTGGGATTGTGTTTGAGATGATAAAAAGTGTCTATGTTATATACAATGGATAAAAAGGTGTGATAAAGGATCCATAATAGGTTTAAGGCTAAGCTAGGAATAGTCTATCTTAAATAACACTCTTAGCATCCAAATATCACTTTTACATGATTACATCCCCCCCCTTATGTTAGAAATGTAGTAGAGTGAAATGAATAGTATAAATTTAAACTAAGTTTACTAATACTTACCTAAGAAGTGAAGCGTATGTAGCTGAGTTTGAGTATGTGAATCTAGGCATGTGTATGTGAAACATGATCTAAAGTAATAACCTGCAATGAAATATGAAAAAATTAGTACTTACATAAGATATTATCAAAATCAAAATACTATGATGAATAAAGTAACTAAGTAAAGAGATATACAAGAGGAAAGGAAAACATACACCTCATTGGGTATGTGAACCAATGCATGCACCTTGTGACAACCTATGTATGTGAGTGTATATAGTGATCAAATCATTGAATATATTATACTAATTTGATATCTTGTTTAATCCTCATTTATGGGTGTCTCAAGAACTCAATAATGTTTTGAATCCATCATTTCCCACCCATGCTCAGTGGATCATGATTTGTGAATATCTTGGATAAGACTATAAGTGTGTCTAACCCTCTCATGTGGGTGGCTCAAGAACTCAAATATGTCATGAATCCATCATTTCCCACCCATGTGAAGTAGATTCAGCTAAAAATAAACTATAAAAAGTGAAAAAATTATCTAACTAGGTATATCTAATTGTGTATGTCAGCTCTGTGACCACTCAAGTAAATTAAGTGGCTCTAGGCCACTCAAGAATGCTAACCACTACACATGGAGTAAGGCATGAAACTGGTGACAACCTAGAATATTATAGAAAGTGTATATAGTATAGATAATGATATGGAGTTTTCCATTCCATCTAATCAACCTATGTGTAATTGAGCATGTGGAAATCATGTGCCACATGCATGCCCCTAATCTGACATATGAGTATATTGATTCTAAATTAAGTATATATATATATATATATAAACTAAACATGGGAATGATCATGCCACACATGATGACCTAAAATATGAGCAATTGGTATGAATTTGAGATGAAATGAGTGTATCTAAGCAAAATTTGAACATAACTATCAAACCTATGACCATACCTACACAAATTTATAGTATACTTGGTGTATTATTTTAATCTAGATTGATCTAAAGTTAGAGCTACTAGATAGTGGTGCCATGTAGTGGCCAGTAGTGCCCTATGGCACTAGTGTCCTAATCTAGGTGCTAATGTCTATCTAGTCTAAAATCTAGGTAATCTATACTACTTTTTGAGTCCCTATTTTTTCTATGTCTAACATATGTTTGATTTATGAAACTCAACATTTGTACTAAAAATAATCTACAAAATAGCAAAGTAAGAGCTTGATCTCTATGAAATACACTTTTGAATGCTCTATATTTTAAGGGTACTTATGGAACAAATGTAAGATTTGTTCTCAAAATAAGTATCTCTAAAAAATGTGTTATCTAGAACATATATATGATAATTGTGTGATATTCCAATACAATGTGCAAACATAACCTCAGAATGTAAAAATATCTAAGCATAAGTATGTCATGTAAGATATACATTGTAATATATAATTACATAAGGGTGTTAAGATAGATGTGATCAATTTGTATGAAATCAAATTTGAGTATTTACTTAGGGGGATGGGACATGATTTCTATCATGATACCCAAGTAGGAAGGGTGGATCCATGATGTTCCTCATGGCATCAAAAACTAGTGTAACAAGTAAATATAAGTGTCATGGTGCATATAAATATAAGAAAAAATAGGTAAAAACATATGAGGCATAAAAAAGTATTCCAAGGGGACACAATATAAGGGACATGGGCACATGTCACTAAATTTGAGAATGAAGACATACAAGGACATGTTCAAATGTCCACATACACAAGAACCAAGTAATTTGTCTTACAGACACATAGACGAACATGCTTAAATTCCTACATATATAAGCAATAAATCACACATAAGGTACATGGGAACATATCCAAGGCATATAAACATATAAGTGGCATCAAACCAAAGAGCAATGGAATATTCAAATGCCCTTTAATATAAGAAACATAAGAAACACAATAAAGTCTAAACTAATAAATCTATAAATGAAATAATGTATAACAATGTAGTATAAATCTATGTAAATACTAGGATCTACATATGTTGAGTATAACTAGTGATAGTCGGCAAAAAAATTGAGCAATGAATAGTAATGATCAATATGAATATATATCAATATGTAGACTATAATTTATAGTTTGTAAGGATAAAATCTAGTGGCAGAAACTATGTAGGATATTTCCCCTGAGCGGGTAGAGGTATGAAATGACTAAACCTATATTGATGTATATGCCCCTAGTGGGTAAATGATAGCAAGTTTGGATTAATGTAGTGGACCATATTCTTGTATGTAATATGAAATCACTTGACAAGAATAACTTAAGAATATATGTATGATATAATTAACTATACTAAGATAGCTACAAATATGTAATATCTATAAAGTAGAAGAAGTGTAAACATGGCAGTGAATATAATCTATAAATTTGTGTTTTCGAAGTAATATTTGAATGTTTTTGTATTTTGACATGTTATATTATTTTTCTATTTTATGGATATAATATATGTACAAATAAATTAAAATAAACTATGTACAAGGACAGAGAGATAATGAATTATGTATAGGAGTTGGAACCATACTAACTAATGAGTCTCACTACAAACTCACTATCACCATGGCTTGTGTCGAATAAGGGAACTATGATCATGTGTGTAGTGTGAAATGACAACTATGATCCAAAAATATATTATTTTATATAATCCATGTCTAAATATGGTTGTGTAGTGATGCTATGAATATGTGGCATTGATTGTGATGCACTATGAATTGTATGGGTCTTAAGAACCCATATAATAGAAGAAATTGTAGGTGATGTATGTGCCATGTGTAAGTGGATGATGTATGATCTAGATAGTTCCCTTATCCTTAAATTTATTTAGGTTATGTTTTAGTGTTGAGCATGTGTCTATATCATGACTTGTGAGTCTATGAAAGTGGAAAAGGTCACCCTTCCTATGGTGACAATCTACTAGCTGATTTGTGTTGGACTATGAATAATATCATCAATCCTATATCAAGTAGTTACTATAAGATTTGATATAGTCTATCTTATGAAATACCTTCTTTAATATTTATTATTGAATTTATATCCATATTTGTGACCATATGTACTAAATGGATCAAGTGATTTGATACTGACTATAGATGAATATGGAATCCTATAGCTATTGGATCTTGAACAAGTGAAGCTACTAATGTAGGGTGAGGTATAAGTACCTTTGAATTATATTTTTACTCTCATGGGCCCATTGGTTTAAAACTCAATCCACATAAATAATCATCAATATCTATAGGTGTTTTATCATCTTCTATAGTGTCCTATGAATCTATGTCAAAATTATGAATGTAAGCCTCTTATGAATTAAAAAGTAGTGGAAATTGGGTTGTAATGATATCATCATCTATCCTAGGTGAGGATGTATTTACTATGAGAGGTTGTTAATCTATCATTGGTGAAGGTAATTGTTCTATGCTAAGAAAATTTTAAAGGTGGTATTTGATAAATCTTACTAGACCCCCTTACTTCATATGTATGCATCTTCTCAATGGGAATCATGTGAGGTGGGGGTTCAATGAGAACATGAGGTGTCCCATATGATGATGTATTTGGTATATGAGGTTCAATGAGTCTTCAATATCTAAATGGTTGATTATCTATTGGATACATGTATAGGTATCCATCATGTAAACATTTGACACATATATGAAGAGTGGAAGGTACAACCTCCATAGCACATATCCAAGGTCTCTTGAGTAGCAAGTTATAATTTAAATGGTTTGGCATCACCTAAAAATGTGTAGATAATGTTTTTGGTCCCACTATAATGTTTAATGTGACTAAACCCAATTTATGTCTAGGAATGTCATCAAACCCTCATATATTCTTGTATGTATTTTTAATATCAACCCCCATGGTTTTTAGAAATGTGAGGTTACATATATTGAGTCTTGAGCCATTCTCAATGACAACTCATTTAATATTTTTGTTATTAATTTGATCTTAAATGAAAAGTGGAAAAATTTGAGCAATTATTGACTATAAAGGCAAGTCCTCATTAGAAAAAGATATTACATCCTCCACATCCTCAATAGTATTCATGATAGATGAAAAATAGAATGGTTAAATATTAAGAGGCACAGATATGTGATTAAGTGTTTGAAAGAAAATATATTTGAAAATTGTTAATTTTTGAAGTAATTCCAATATGGATATTTTGGATGGTGTATTTATTAATTGATCCACTATATCAAATTATCTTTATTGATCTTGGGTCCTATTATAATGTTTTTAGGATGAGGATGGATGGTAGGGTTATGTTTCTATTATATAGGCTAAAGAAGTACATTATTTCTCCTAGTGATAACTCAAACTATAGGATCTAGTATTTTTCATGGATGAGTAGTAGAGGTGGGATGAGAACATATATAATCAAATGGTCTAGGTGGGGGTGAAATAAAAGGATTCCTTTGAGCCATCTATCATATAGTAGTAGTATAAGGTAACTCAAAGTGAGACATATAACAATGATCCATAAAAAAAAAGGACTCACATGATGGAGGACCAATATGTAAAATAATCTTAGCTCAAGTAGAATCCATGATAGAGGTAACATACATGTGTAATTTTTTACAAATTATTGTTAATAAACATGCTAATTAAAGTAAAAGGATTTTTAATATGAAGTGAAATATGGCTTCCATCATGATAATCATGGTAATAATCTATAAATTAAGACTGAGTAGCTACTAGAAATGTGAACCCTATGGTGATATAGGGTTTGGGTTTCATGAATCTAAGGTTTATTTACAACAAATTTAAATTATATTTAAATAAATTAAAAACCTAATATGAAATTGATTTAATTATCTAGGTTGTTTAAAAAAATTATAAAATGAAAATTATGTAGCCCTAATTTATTGCACAAAAACATAGAAAATAAAAACCAAGGTTTAAAGCAATATTTAAAGTAAGTTGGGTTCACCAAATGATTTAACCTTTTAGGGTTCTACTTATGTAAATTATAAGTTAGATTAAATGGATGAGTTGTCTAAATTAGTTAAATAATATGCAATAATTAACCATTGATTTGTTATAGATTTTGACTTCTTTTGACTTTCTAAAAATAGTAATAAATATGTATAAATAAATATTTATCTAGAAAGTGATTGCCATGAAATATCTAGGTTCTAAAAACTAGGTTGTAGATAGGTCTAAGTGTCATCAACAGGGTCCCAAGATCTACTTATTCTTTAGACGATAGCTTCCCATATGGATAGTAGTGTCATGCTACTCTAGTGTCCTCAAAATACTGCTAGTATCTTCTTTGTAGGATTATTCCTATTTTATAGAAACACATGTGCCTCTATTTTTTGGTTCTTTTCTTATGTACACAGAATATTCAACTCTATATTGTGCTTGGAAAATATGATTTAGTGTGTAAACCCTAATCTTCCTTATAGGTATGACATATTCTAAAAATGCGTGTTCATTAGTAGGATAGGCTAAACATCCTCAACACCCTGTTGTGAAGAGATTTGCCTAAATACCAATACTCTAAGGGGTGATCAAGCCCAATGTAGTTCTCCCACCTAGTGTTTGGTGCAAGTGAAAGTGAATTCTAGAATGAGAGTGGTCTTAAATGACTTGAGGGTGCTTAAGATTAAAAATATTTGAAATATGGGATTAGGGAAGTTTTATATGGTAGTATGTCAAATTAGGGTAGAATAGGGATCAATTACCTCAATTTTGATCAATTTTTTTATTATTTGGATAGGTTTTTTAATTTATTTTCCATTTAATGGATAGCGGTATAATATTATTATATTTATAGATATTTGTAGTTTGTGAAGAGAATAAAATGCATTTAGGTTGACCTTAAGAGGGGCACACATTTTAAAATATATTTTTTCAAAAGAGTTAGGGAAAGGGAAATTAGTGTTAAATTGGGGAAACTAGTACCATGTGTCTCTATTTTCCTTAATGTGGTGTTAGTGTCTAGCTGGTAGACCATTGGGCACACTAGGTTGGGATCTAAGAATGTTATCTTGGGACTATTTTCAAGTTGATATAAGGTGTTTGTGGTCTACATAATGTATAAAAAGGTGTGATAAAGGATATATAATATGGATAAGGATAAGTTAATAATAGGCTATCTCAATCAACACTCTTAACATCAAAATACCACTTTTAGATTATTATAAAATAATATAATATTGAACAAAGAATATATCCTCAAAATCAACATGAATAAAGCACATGATAGGGGGTCCTAGAGTTTATTTGAAACGTTTTTGGATATTTATCTTCAATAATGAGGTTAGAAGACTCATCTCTACATGAATTTCATCTCTTATGCACTCAATCATCATCAATGGGGTCCTAAAAGGCTTATTCTCAATAGGAAGAGGTATCTAACAAGGATACTCATTGTCTCTATACCTCTTTCATGGTATAAATGTTGAGCATAATTATTAAAGGAGTCACGTACATGGGAATGATAAGGGTATAAGGGTTACTCCCCACACCACCATGATCACTCATTAACAATTTTTTGATGACACACTAATGGTTGGTAAACGTTCAATGGTTGAAGCAAACTAATTTAGAAAAAATAGAAAAAACTATAAGGATATCTCTAGTCAATGTGTTAATTTCAAAAAAATCACCATTTTATTCATCAACACTCCTCAATACGTATAAAATAAAATATTAAAAATCTTGGGTTATGATATTAATAAACTCCCATCCACCTATCTAGATCTCCCTTTATTCATAAATAAGATGAAAATTGAGTAATAAAACCCCCTGATAGATAAAATTTTCAAGAGGCTAATTGGATGGAAAAGAAAGCAACCATTTGAAAAAGGTAAACTCTAACTTCTTAAAATTTCACTTTAGAGCATACCATTATACTTCATGTTTCTATTTTTTATCCCCAGAAAAATCACTAACTAAATAGACACAATTTAAAAATATTCCTATAGATGGGATCCAAAGATAAGTTTAAATTTCCTCTCATTACTTGGTAAAAATCATGTCTTCCCAAAGGAAAATGAGATCTTGGTTTAAGAATATTAAATCAAATGAAAAAATCTCTCTTGGAAAAATGAGGGTGGAAAGTGCTAAAATAGGACAATCAATGGACTCAAATCATAAGATCAAAATACCTAGATTTGATGAAAGGCACTAGTCTCTTCTTTAAAGAGGATCCTTTCAATGGCTCAAACTTTTGGAAATCTCTCAATAATAGTAAAGACATTTTAAATAAAGGAATTAAGTGGAATGTGGGTAAAGGTGACTAATTCAACTTTTGTGATAATCCTTGGATACACCAACTTCCCCTTACATCCTCCCCACCTTGGGACACTCTTAGTTGCCATTTCAATTTGGTTATTGGGTCTAAAGTTAATAATTATTGGGAGGAATATAATGGTACAATTAAATGGAAAATACTTCACAAGAAATGGATCAACCCTCAGGATTCTCATCTCCTTTTAGATCTTAATATGTAACTTCAGCTCTATCACATTAGTCACTTCCCTAAAGAAGATGCCCTAGTCTAAACTAAGGAACCAAGTGGGGAATTATTGATCAAATTAGGCTATATAACTAATTTGGAACATGTAGAAATAGTTGAAGGCTGATAGATTATGTATATTAATAACCTCACCCCCAAGGTCAATATTATTTTCTAGCTAACATCTTAGAATAAAATCCTTACTATGGACAACCTTGTCAGAAGGGGACTCCTTATTCCCAATATGTGTGTTCTCTATAAATAATAGGTTGAAACATTTTCACATTTATTCCTCTTCCATTTATTTTCTTCTCCCATTCTAAAAATTTTCTTGTTAAAGTTTAATTTATCTTGGGTCAGCCCCAATTTAGTTCATGACCTTATCACCTAGTGGAAACTTCATTAGGACTGCCCACCCATTTATTTAATTTATCTCCTTATCCCAAATTTTTGGGTGCATCTACAAATTCAAAAACTATTTCATCTTTGTAAATAGGTAACCTAGCCTTTCTTTTACTACTATGAAAATCCTCTTAGCTATCAAGTATAAATAGACCACATTTTCATCTAGGTTTAAGGACCCCTTACCCTACCACCTTTCACATATTCTCATTAATTGGGATCTCCCTATCCCAATTTATTAATATAAGTAAAAAGAGGATAGGTATCTATTCAAATGGATTAATCACCAATTTCATGGCTTAAGTTAAATTTCAATGGTACAACCAAAGGTAACTTGGGTTTAACTAGGGGGATTCGTAAGGGATGCCAATGGGAACCTTTTAGATGCCTATGTTGGTACTTTATGGTTCCAAACCTACCATGTGGTTTAAGTATTAAAAATATTCTATATAATTGAATTGGCAGTTAAATTGGGCATCGAACTACTCCAAATTGAAAAGGACTCCCTCAATATTATTATTTTTTTAAAGGGAAAATCTAATTCTTCTTAGACCATCTATAAATTTATGGAGAATGAGAAAATCCTTGTATGCAAATTCAAAGGCTATATTATTTCCCATGTTTATATAGAGGGAAATAAGGGGAATATTATATGAAAAACATAAGGTTCCAGAGTGAAGAATTCAAACATTGGTAAAATGAGGCTTATCTCCCAACTGATGCCTCATCATTAATACAAAATGATAATCCCTTCTCCCATTTTAAAGATGATTAATCTTCTTTCCTCATTATCGATGACATGATGGGTGAATCCAAAAGCAAGGTGTAATTTAATCATCATCAAATTAAGGCTCATAGTATGAAATATGGCAAGATACATTCCACTCCAAATAATAAATTCCTATATTTTGATAATAAAAACATCTCTATGTAGGTTGAAATGGTAAAAGATAACATAATTCAGTGTTTGGATAATAAGAAAAATATGAGAGGTGAAAGCGATAATATTGTGTTGATTTATTAAACAAAGGTAAAGGAAGAACCTGATGTCTAGAGGAATTTGGTTAAAGGAGGGATTTCTAATTTCATGGAAATAATTATTAGTCATGACTCAACTATCTCTAGAGAATTTGTCAAAGGTTGGGAAAATTACATGGTTATAATGAAGGGGACAAGCTTCATAATATTTAAATAAATCATTGGTGAATTTAATGGTATGTGTTACAATGGTGTCAACACCTTCAAATGCAAAAAGAGAAAGGAGGAGGTAATGAGTATTTTTTTGAATTCTAATAAACCTATCATTTCATCCTAGAAAGGCTTCTCGAGATCCAAACTTCCTAGGAAGTGTCCTAAGGTTTATCTCATCTAATGAAGTACATTACCCTCAAGTAAAACATACCATTCTATTCTCACACCAATTCTTTTAGATGAACCACTTTAAGGGTCATAGGATAAGTCTTCCCTTCTTTATACTAAATTCTATAGAAGCATTGGTGATGTCTTTCAAATCTAGCACTTCCTATAACCCCATCTACTAAGGGATCATCCTCCTCATTATTCATAAAGGGGAACCACATTAGGTAAATTATAACTAAATCCATATATGTACATATTGGGAGGAGGATTCTAATGAATAAATTTATGAGATCCTAGATGAAGAGGTCAGGAAGGAGTCCTCAACTTTAGGGGAGAGGAAAAAAAAAACTCCAAGAAAGTAGCTTAGATGACAACATTGAATATGTTAAGCCTATGGAAATTATTCATCCCCATACCCCTTCATGAAATGAGATGGCCAACATGGAGAGGATATTGGAAAAGATTCAAGCCAAAGCAATAATGCAATATTTACTTTATATATATCTGGTGGAAGAAATAAATAATTTTAAAATGATGTTCTCTCTAGAGGATGTTGGAATGGGAATCCATAGAGGAATTGCAGATTGAACCAAATAATTCAAGTATATTGGCACCACACCCCCAATAAGAATAAATATAAAGAGTAGAGTAAGGAAAAGAAAATGGAGATGCTGAAAAGATCCCTAGATAAAGAGGAGTGGACGTTGATCCACAAAAGGAAGATCCTAGATAAATAAACTTACCAAAGAACAAGAAAAAGAATAATAGGAAATGATAAAGAAAAACTAAGTTTGGGAATCATAATCTAGTCATCTACTCTGACTTTGAGGAGTCTAACTAGTGTCTTCAGCATTTCCACTATATGTATCTTTTTGGTTTCTTTTTGTTAGGATTTTGACTAACTTTTGGCTAGTGACTTTCAATTATTTATGGCCTGCATTGCCAATTTATTTTGTTTGTTCCTCTTGATTTTAAATGAATATCTTATGCTAATTTTTTTAAGGGCACAAGACCCTTTTCCCCTTATATTAACCATATATAATAAAAAAATACAATATTTAAGGAATGGATTATGAGTTTTAATATAAAGAGGATTAGTTTAATAGTGAACATTATAGTGAAAAATATAAAGAATACACTAATTCTAAATCAGATTAGCCTACTTCCCCCACTTCTTTACATTATTCTTAAATCATAAAATATAATAATTTGAGAAAATTAAAATTAAAATATTTGTGTTCTTAACATGCCCCATTAGATAAAATGTGAGGAATCTCCCTTTAGTACACCATGCTTATCTCTAAAATGTTCCAGTACAATTCATCTCATTAATTGTTATTAATTACAAATGCATAATACCTATGTAGAAATGACAAAAGAACATGAAATTTCTTCTCTAAAAATGGAAAAGAGAATGTGAAATGCCTTCTCTCTCGATAAATGGAAAAATAATGTAAATTTCTTTCTCTTTCTCTATAAATGGAAAAATAATGTGAAATTCCTTCTCTCTATAAAGGGAGAATAATGTGAACTTCATTATATATCTATAAAAGTTGTTAAATGATACATAAATTTGTGATGAATCTTTCCTCTCTCTAAAAATAAAATGTAAACATATTTTATCACATGATCCTTTTGTTAAAATAAAATATGATAAACCTCCATGTATTAATAATTCCATTATAAGCAATGATACATATTCATCATACATGTATATATTAATAAGATGGATATGGTTGCATAATTAGATTATTTCTTTTTTTTAGGTGAATTTTTACTGGAGATGAATAATAAATTTATAGTGTTGATCCCAAAAAATAATGGAGCCTCAAATTATAAATATTATTTCCCCATCAACTTTTTTAATATGGTATAAAAGGATTTCATTAAATTTTTTGTTTATTAGAATACATATTTTTCTAGAGAATATTGTCTCTAAATAATAAGAGGCTTTATTCTAGGTAGACAAATACAAGATGGTATCATCATGGTGCATGAGACTATGTATGTGATAGATAAAGGTTATCAAGAAGGTATGATCATTCAATTAGATATGAATAAGTCCTATGATAGGGTTGAATGGGAATTCCTAGATAGAGACTTAATTTAATTTAGCTTTCATGATAGGTTATAAGGTTGATTCATACTAATATTTCTAATATAATGTTTTCAATAATGATAAATGGAGTGATTGAAGGTTTATTTGGTTGTAGGAGAGGTACTAAGCAAGGGTACCCTTTGTTTCCTTTTTTACTTATCATAATGGATAAAATGTTGAGTAGGTATTTGGAAATAGTAATATGGTATATAACAATCAAAGGTTTTAGGCCTATAAGAAAGGTGGATCCCACTGCTCATTATCAATTTTTTGATGATATGATTATTCTAGTAGCTACTTTAGGAAAGGAAGGCAAGGAAATTAAAGAGATCATCAATAATTATGAAGAGGCATAAAATAAAAAGATTAACTTTGACAAAATATTTATTTTTTTAATACCCAATAGGCAAGGCATCAAAAAATCATTCACACAATGGACTATTAAATAAAATATTTACCCACTACATATTTAAGGATGCTCATATTTAGTGGTAATATGCCTCAATAAGCCTAAAATTATTTGTTAGATAGATTTAAAATGAATTTAATAGAGAGGAAAGGTTAAATTATTTTTTAGGTACGTAAATTTATGCTTATTAATAGCACCATATAGATTTTACATGTGTATTTAATGTTTATGTTTAAAATTCCTAAGTTAGTAGTAGAGAAGATTCAAAAGATTCAAAAAATATTTTTGTGGACAGGTTTAGAATAAAAATTAGATTTCCATTGGTGTCTTCAGATAATGTTTGTCTTCCAAATAAATTTGTTGGGATTGGGATAAAAAACATGAATTACATTAACAAATCCCTTCTGTCTAAGTTGAGTTGGAGGTTTATAAATGAATCCAATCAATGGACAGGTGTTTTATAAGCTAAATATTTATATTCTAGAGAGGTGGCTAATTTTATTTATGAGTATAAGTTCATTATAAGATTTTATTTTTGGAATTTCTTAGTTATTATTAGGGATCTCTTGATTAAGGTATGTAAATGGAAAGTTTGAGTTGGTAATAAAGTGATATTATAGGAAGAATCTTGGGTACTAGACCATCCTCTAATAGATTTATAACCTTGGCATCATATTGGTATTTTCCATCAAAAGGAGTAATGTTCTCATGTGGAGGACTATATTCAAGTTTTAGAGAGAGGTAGAGGGTGGAAACAACTAAGAGTGGAGGACTTGGATGTTTAAGGTAATTTTATTTTATTTTATTTGAATACTTTAATCAAAGGGATCCATGTTACCAATCTCTATAAAGAGGATGAGTTGGTGTGGGCTAATTCTTTTCATGGACACTACAATTCCAAATTTTGATATAATACAATGTTTAAGATTACTTATGAAGGTTTTCCTTAGGGATAATTATGGTTAAAATATTTAATATTGAAAGTTAATATCTTTCTTTGGCTGACCATTCAAAGTAAAATTATTACTATGGATAATCTAAAGAAGAGAGCTATGATTCTCATCAATAGATGTCCCTTGTTTGAAGTAGATGAATATTATGTCAAACATTTAATTTTGGGTTTTCCCTTTGATATTAAATTATGGGGTAGTATACTATTAAATTTTTAGACTTCTTGGGCCCAACCCTCTTCTTTATTTGACTTATGGAATTTTTGAGAGGATTCATTCAAATTTGAAAAAAGTTATAGCAATTAGATCTTACTTATATGTTATAATGTCTCTAGAAATATAGAAATAATAGAGTTCTTAGAGATTGTAATAATTATAGTAAAAGAATAGCTAGTAATATGAAAGATATAGTGATGAAAATTTTTAAGATCTTTAATACTAGAAAAAAATATCTATTTAATGATGTTGACATTTAAATGGTAAGAAATTGGTAGTTGAGAAATAATAATAGGTTAGTAGTTGATCATGGAATGGTTTTAAGGTTGAGTGTAATATGGTGTGTCTCATCTCTAGGATGGGTCAAATTGAATATTAATAGGGATTCAAAAGGAAATATAGGTTTATTAGGTTAAGGGGATTCATAATTTGAGATAACAAGGGGGAGGTTGTAGTAGCTTTTGAAAGAAACATGGGAATTCAAATTAATCATTGGGTAGAAGCCATGGTCATGCTTTCAAGATTAAAATTAATTAAAGAAATGGGGGTAAATTGGTTGATTAATGAGACTCCATCAATATTTTTAATTGTATTTCCAATAAGTATGAAGCTAATTATATAATTAAACATGTGATTGAAGAGGCATATATAATTATAGGCTCCTTTGAGTCAGTTTCTATTTAGCATGTGTATAGGGAAGGGAACCAAAATGTAGATTGGTTTGATAATTTAGATGTTGTCTCCTAAAGCTTCAAGAAATGGATCAAAAAATATGAATTGTCTAGTGATATTTTACAAAATATATATAGAGAGGATCTTAATTAGTGGAATTAAAAATATGGTTAAGATTATTATAAGGGAGGATGGGCTCCTTTTTCCTTTATTTATTTGTATGGCTTATTGTCTTGGTATTATCATCATTAGGAGAGGTAAGTTGAGGACTTCATTTCATAATGACATTTGGGAAGGGTGTAGATTTTATCATGGGAGTATGTAATTCATATCCATGTCATGATTAATCTATTGAAGTGGCATAATGATTGTCATGGGAATCATGTTAAGGCTATGATGATATGCAATTTTTTGGTTATTAGATGAAAATTTGGTCTTTTTTCTTGTGTACGAGCTTATGTCAATTATAGCTCTATTAAAATGGGTAGAGAATTATCTTGGGTCAAGCATTCCTCATCAAATGTTTTGATGAAGAATGTAAAGTTATGGGAGATTCTTTAGGAAGGTTATTTAGCCAATTTTATATAAAAAACTAATGGGTATGATCCAAATATTTTTAAGATATTGATTAATAATTATAATCATAGAGAGGTAGAGATGAAACGGATCGATATTGAAGTAATGGAGGACTGAATTTTTTTTAAATCCTATAGAGACTACAAAGAGGAAAAGGATAAATTATTAATGGTAGAAAAGGAATTGATTGAATTTCAAGGTGGTTACCTTAGGGACTTATTTTCTCATCATTATGGTGAAGTTTTTAGGAAAATTATTAAGTTTAGTTCCCTTGAGGGAAGGTAAAAATTTATTCATACTTTTCATTTTGTGTTTTTGAATTATCTTAAACACTATTTTCCTATCAGTATATTGTTTTACATCTTAAAATACTTGGAAATTTTGGTGTAAGATGTTAAGAATAGTAAATATATATTTTATCCACATCAATATATCATATTTTTTATTTAGAAGCATACCAAGTCCATTAATATTATCCCATCTTATTTTATTAGTGTATAAAAATCTCAAATTGAAGAGAAAGTAATGAGTGATTGAATTCTTAGAATCATGGGTAAGGAGAAAAAACCTATCAAAGAGGTTAATAAGAATTATAAAGTTGATATAAATCAAGGTGGAGAGGGGGAAATAAAAGTACTATTCTCTCCTAGTCAAATAATTGAAGACATGGTTGTAGGTCTGAGACTTCTAAAGGCTCAAGTAGTTGAGGAGTTGAAGAAGGCCAAATCAGTTGAAGTTAATAAGGGAAAAAAGAATGTGGGAGAAGAATTTGATGAAATGATTGATGAGCTTAAGGGTAAAATCAATTGGAAGGTGATGGTTTAGGATCTTAATCTTCATAAATATTTTATAAAATGGTTTCTTGAAAGACCAAAATTCTCTTAAGGATGCCATAAGGAGACACAATGAAGATGGGGTGTTATATGTAGCAAAGATGATTTGGAGGAAGTGTATTTATAGTTGAAGTATATGGAGGATAAAATTAACATTATGGAGAAAGATAATGAGGTTATC
>JARHVA010006154.1:275000-320000 GCA_037957365.1 Torreya grandis | reverse complement strand
CTAACATATTTTATAGGACCCAAAGGCTAAAGAAAATATTTTTTAGTAATTTAATTCATTCAATTCACATTTAAATTTGGTGTTTAAAAATTAGGTACTTGTTTTATTTGTTAGTTTTCAAAGTTTAAAACACAAACAACACCAAAGGGCTAAAATTCATGACATATTTCATTTGGTTTTATAAAAATGAACTCATAGTTTAGTTAAATACTCATAAGAGTTTCTAGTTTTCATATTTTTTTAGTGTTTGTTTCATAAGATGAGTGTCATGTGTATGATCTCCTCCCATCCCCTGTAGGGAACTTGGGTGATCAAAAGTGCTCACTTTTTGCATTGTTTATGTTTGTTTAAAACTATGGAAGGAAAGTCACTAAGTCCCTCCCCAAAATATGAGTGATTTGGGTGACCCCAAAATTACCCTAAATTTCTTGTACTAAATTTATTTATTTCATGCTTTTTGGCTTGTGGATGGGAGTTCATTTCCTCCCCATGGGTTCTCCAAGGATGTGTTAACCCAAGAATTCATCTCTAGGAATCATTTCAACCCCACTCCATGGTATGGATATGCAAAATGATCTTGTCTTATTGGGATGCTTGTTTGAGTAGCTAAGAAATATCTGTTAGTAAGAACCTACCTCAGAATGTATGAATAATTTAGACATTGCACTACATCAAGCAATTGATGGATGTAATGTTTGTGAAAAGGAGAAGACATTTTCGTAAAAAAATAGTTAACATAGATCCAAATGACATGTTTCACCCTAGATTTAACCACACATATAGGACCATTTAGAAAGAAATGAAAATTTATGGTTTAGATATCCCAACTTAGTATAGACATATTGTTGATGCAGGGTGAGTAGACTAAATTTCAAACCATGATATGAACTATTGAGAGAATAGAGGTCCTAAAAACCCTAATTTTCATGCACTTTTAATTTTTTGAGTAACAATTTAATTACTCTCAAGAGCAAGAATATAGATAGAATTTGATAGTACAAAGCTACCTTGTCAATTTTTAGGATTTAGGACATTACACTTAGGTGTTTTATGCATGTTATTCTTTTTTACTTACATTGACTTGAGTTAAAAATGTTTGTTTAATTTACCACATCCAAAATGAGTTGTGTTTTCACATCACTCCTTTGTTTGAAGAGGCATCATGCCATCCGTTTGACATCACACATTTACCTTAATCATTTATCAAATTTTTATGTGTATGTATTACTTATTTGAAAGTACCATCATTTATTTCCCATTTCATTCCAAGTCTTATACCTTATATTTCATGAAAAAAAACATTTTTCATACTTTTAGAGTAAAATAATGTCATTACATTTTTCACATTATTTCAAAGACTTGTTTCCTTATATCCAAATATAATTCCAAATCATGTGTGTCTTTTTTAGTTTGTGCCTAGTACCATCATGTCATTCATTCTTGTCTATATTATTGTCCATTTAAAATTCACACCTTCTAAATTGAGTTTGAAACTAGTCTTTACAAGTTCACATTCAAACATTGCCTAGTTTGAGTCAAAGTGTTTCAAATTTGTTAGATTAATCTTACCTTGCCTTTTTAGACCTGGTTTGTACCAAGTGTAGATTTTGTTCCTTAATCCCAAAATACCTAACAATTCATATTTTAACCTAGTGTTGTTTCAAAATCTATCTTTTGTGCCTTACTCCCAAAAGGCCTAGTAATTTACCTTTTGTTTTGTTTCAATTATAGCTCGTGTCATGTTTTTAAGAGTCCTAGCACTTTATGTCTTTGTTTTAGACATAGTTATTTTCAGCCTAGCTTTTTTCCTTTTTATTAAAGACCTAGAAACATTTTTTGTTTTTAGACCTAGATTAGACTTATTTCAAACACTTGTTTACCCAAGTTTGGCATTCATAATTTATTCATCCACTTGACCATTTATTTAAAAAATTTGACGTTATACATTTGATGTTAGATTTTTTTATACCAAGTTTATTATTAACCATTTTAGAGAAACAACTCCATTTTTTAGAGCAAGTTTTAGACCAAGTTTGGACCAATTGTCTCTCATACCTTGTTTTTAAAAGTTTGTATAACTCTAGGCCTATCTTCATATAATATTAGTAATTGATTTGGATATGTCTCATTACACTCATAGCAGAGCCATGTATAATCTAGTTTATGATAATGTAGTCATGAATGATGACTTTATTCAAGAACCCTATGGTGATGATGTGGTTTATGAGATGGATCCTTATCCTCCTTACACTAATTAATATGGGAAACAAATTCAAGTCCCATTATCTCATTACTTGGTTAGCATGCTTCAATATTCAAATCAAGAATAAGAGCAAATTTCCCAATATCTTGTTAAAGTAATATAGGTTGTAGAAAAATCTCAAAAACAATGGTATTATGTTACTATGCCATTAGAATATGATCATTATTTATTTAATCATCACTTTATTTAAAATAAGGATGAGGTTTTTTTTAGAAATATAGAGGTATGGGCCAAGTTTTTAGTAGACTTCCCCCTTGAAAATTTACTTAGTGTAGTTGGAGTGCCTCTAAACATGCCTTATACCCAAACCATTGAGCAAGCCTCCACTAGTTATCCTCAAGAGCTTGTGTCAATTACATATCAAGATAAAAATATGCTTGTAAAAGGAAAGGAACTAATGGAGGACCACTTTATACAAATGCAAAAAGAATATCAAATATATTTGAATCTAGCATGCAATTTTAGTGCCATGACCATGTTAAGTGATCCACTTATAGAGTTAGTTCCTTTAATAGGAGTATTAGTTGAGTCTTTAGGTCGGGATAATTTGAGTATAAACACATTTTCATAAAGCACTTCAGTTGGTGATATGTACAATGTTCAATCTATTGAAGAATTAATTGCAAATTCTATGTAGAATAATATTCCAACCCTGGTGGATAACGCACAAGTGTCTTCAAATATATGCCAAAGTGGTTTAAATACACCAAAAAATAGTCCACAACAAAAAATGTCTTTACTTAGTACCTCAAGTAGTTCATAATGGTAGGGGAAATAAATCATATGCCTAAACAACAATAGGTTACTTCTAAACCCAAACCATCTACTTCTTCAATCATGCAACCACATGGATTAATTAATCAAGTATAGACTAGTGATTTACCTCAACAACAAGTGATGAATTCTACTTCACCTCAATAGGTGATGACTAACATTCCACAGTAATAGGTATAGTACAATATCCCACTACAGTAGAGGTAAAGCACTATGCCACCTCAAAGAGGGGAACAAATGTTCCACCTTAATAGGTAGTAACAAACATACCTCTACAATCACAAACCAATATACCTTTACAATCACAAATATTGTCTAATAAAAAATGTGTGTCTATTGGTCAAAGACAAATTTTGAACACCCAATAAGCGTCTACTTAAAAACAAGTGTTCGCATAAAATTGATGTACCATTTTCTCACAAGTACCAATTAGGAAGAAATTACCTTTCACTCATGACATGTCATAGATCCAAAGATAGATCCTTGGTCCATAATAAGTTCCCATTATTCAACTAGGTTTGACTAGTTGGTACTCAACTTTAATAAGCACAGTATTTCATTGAGAGCCATATTCTTCCATAGAAACCATAATTCCCTCAAATTTAGGGTTATATACTAAATCTAAACTAGATTATAACACAAAAATGTGTGTAATTTTAACAACCACATACCAATCCATAAATGCATCCCTAGTCTATTCACTCATCAGACCAACATTGCATAACAAACCATACCTCCATTATAACCTAATCAAGATTATCCACCTTTGACCACCTAACCACCACTTTAACCAAATGATCCATATAGTTTATTAGCACAAGAACTATATAAAATTAAGTATGCAATTTACACATTCAAATAGGAAATAAACCAATAAATTTATGTTAGATGACATGTGTTCATACCCATTCAATATGGAGTATCTTGTAATAGATTTTCCTCAAGGCTATGAGCCACTAAAATCTGATAAATATAAGGGTAAAAGAGACCCTAAGGCCCATTTAACATATTTTTTTGTCACTTTCCAACCAATTTATTATAATGACATTTACCTACTTTCATTTCCTTAGAGTCTAGCACGGAAGGCTTTGGAGTGGTTCCTCAAATTTCCAAATAATTCCATATCTGATTTTGATGACCTCTTAGTCAAATTTGTGTAGTATTTTTCCTATTATCTTGAGCATGAGATTTCATTGGTGGATTTGACTCAATCCAAGAAAAAATTTGGTGAAATATTTGAAGGCTATCTATAATGATGGAGAGCACTTTCTAGTTGCTTCACCCACAACTTAACAAACAAACATATGGTTTTTGTGTTTACTAAAAAATTGCATAGTGATATATTATATCATTTAGAGCTTCAATGTGCACATACTTTCAAAGAGATCATTGACAAAGGTTTTCTAATTGAAAATGAACTTATTAACAAAGGGGTTATCAAGTTAACCTCCTTGAATTAAAATCAAAACTAACCAAGGAACAAGCCCAAATTAGAACCAAAACCAAGTCCAAACAGAAACATCAACACTATCCCAGGCCAATAACTATGAGAAATACAAGCAATATAGCTATAATAATTTTTTTTTTGGAAATGGATTAAGTCATTCCTTGTTCAAATGGTGAAAACACCATTTATAAAGCTTATGTTGAAAAAGCATTTTACTCCTCATTAACAACCCACTTAGTAAGTGTAGCCTTCAAAATAGTCTAGACTAACTACACAAACACAAAAACCACCATCTTTGAAAACACATCCTCTGAGAAGGAAATTTAGTCCTCGAGTCTTCAGTGACCTTGGTGAACCTATCAAAGCAATGTTTTACAATCTTGCCATAGCTAATATGTTTAGTTGGAAAATTTTGAAGCTTTATCATGAGGATATTTTGTATCTAGACTGGTATTGAGATAATGAGTTATGTGAATACCATCATATTCATGGACATAATCTATGATATTGTGTGTAGATAAAACACCTAATCAAACATATTTTGGAAAATAAGGAGATTAAATTGTATAATAGAGAATTTACATCTAATTAGAACCTCTACCAAAACCATTTTCATTAACATAAGAATAATAATAACAATGAATGCTATAACAACAACACCAATAATATTAATAAAAGATGTAACAACAATAATAATATAAATAGTTTCAATTATAATGTCAACTAAATGGGAGGAACCAAGGTCAAAATGACTCCAACAAAAAACAAACTTAACACATAGTTGCACATGACTACACTAAAGTTGTAGGTTATACTATAGGAGGTTTATTTCAACCATCACCATTAATCCCAAACTAAGTGATAAAAAAATATGAATATTGCCAAATAATTCTAATCAATCCACCTGTGGCAATAATCCTTCCTTATCTTAAGACTATAAACAAATGCAATAATAACTAGGGATTACTATTTTTTGACCTTATATCAATAACTCATCATTACCCAATGACGACAACCAAGTTCACTGGTATTGAGACATATTCTATTTATACCATCTCTATCATCATTTTATATCAATAATGGTCTTCTATCCAATCTTTATTATGTAATCATAACTTGATGATCAAAGATTACCATTCAGGCCCATAACCACTTGCCAACGAACCCATCTAACCCATTATCCTAGATAAGAACAAACCATATACCATTGTTAAGGAAAGGTTGTATGACATTATGGAATAACTCTTGAAGACACCTACACATATCTCCATTTAGGATTTGTTATGTACATCTACTATCCATAAAAACATATTAATAGAGCTTCTTAGTCAATCCCAAGTTCCAAAGGACATAACCCCAGACAAATTTCAAGCTTTGGTTGGACATCTATCCCTAGGCCAATAGTTGAACTTTAACCAAAGTGATATGTTATCCCATGGCCCTTTCCATAATAATCCCCTATACATTGAAGTTATCATCACATGACACAAAGTCAAATGTGTCCTCATAAACAATAGATCAAGCCTAAATATGTGTCTCTGGATCTCATAAAGCATATCGTATATATAATAACTGATTTATAGTTTAAAATAATCACTATCAAGGCCTATGATAATGAATAACAAGAATCATAAGACACAATAAGATTGCTAGTTATTATTGGGCCCTTGACCTATGATACACTTTACCATGTTTTAGACCTAGACTTATCATAAAATTTACTTCTGGGTAGTTCTTGGATACATGAAATTCATGAAATATTTTCAACATTATTTCAGTGTCTCCAGTTCTTGAATGTACATATGAAGGTCACCATTAATGGATATTTATAGCCTTATGAACATTTCAAGCATTTGGAGGATGAGTACAAAATTTACAACTTCTACTTTTGCCTAGAACTAGTTCCCAAAAAGTATAAAGATAAATAAGTAAATGTTAAATTACCATAGTTCAATTGTATAGACCCAGATAGCCTTAACTCCTCTTCACATATGCCTCTTCTTGAAATATCAAATAATTTTACCATCTTGGCCAATGGCCTAGGCGAGTATTTGACCCATGACACATTTCACATTTCCAAGCTTACATAAAACCCCAGGTCCTATGGAATACATAAATCGAAGCCACCTTGCATGAAATGGAAATGAAAAGGGAAAGGTAAAAGTCATAGTCCATCTCTTGTCATTTTCACACTAGTCACTAGTTAAGAAGAAGACCCACTTACTAATGATGAATCCTAGTTGTACAATGACAAATTGGCTAATTTCTACAAAAATGATAAATATCTCATTCATAAAAAGATCATGGATAGTAAATCCTATAAAGGAGGAGGCCTTGGTGTAAGTCAATAAGGTACTCTTGAGATAATTTATATAACTTGATATAAAAGAACCTATGGTCTCAGATTTAAACCACCTAGGGGTGACCTCATGTATATTATTCTTGTTCTAATGCCAATATCTGATGATGATGATGATGATGATAGAGAAGCATATTATGATCATAAAATTTATGAATACCTTACCAATACCAACTTGTTTAATCCACATGTCATTTTCACTATTACCACAATTATCTAACATAACCTACTTTCTCTTTATCACCCTTAAATTATAGCCTGGGACCAATAAGAATCCATAGTGCCTATAGATAGTTTGATAATAATGAAGCCTTTTGTAATTCTTTAGGCATAAGAGACAATGTTATATTGGGATACTACAACCAAGGATTCTTAATCAAATTAGATCATGCATCCTATTTTGGATACTGAGTGAACACTCTTAGCCAAAAATAAAGGAATAAAACATTCAGGTCCCAGAGTAAAAACCTCTTTTAGCCACTTTTAGACCAGGTTAAAAGTATATAAAAATACTATTATTTCAATGAAAACTTATTTTAGGTGCCATTAGATGGGGGTGTTTACCTTTACTCGAATGAATCTCAAAAGACCACCAATAATGAACTTGATTTTGGGTCAAAGTTTATTTCTATAGAACAACATGGCTTTGATCGAATATCCAAGAAATTTCCTACATTATTTATGACATGGAAATCAATGTCTTTAGGGGATTTAGATTCATCTTGTTTAGGAGATTTTGAAGAACTAGTCCAACCAAAGGGATTTGTAGTTGTAAGCCAATTCACATCATTACCAACCATTATAGAAGATGGATTAACTCTTCTTATTGAATATATTATGAAAGCCAATATTGAGACTACAAATGACTTGAAATGGATCAAATTAGGCATGTCCCTCACTAAAGTAAGACATGAATTTTTTACATCTATTTTTAACAAATTTGTTGACATATTTACTTGGGACTATTTAGACATGCCCAATTTGGACCCTACCTTGGTTGTACACCACCTTGTTGCATATCTTGATGTCAAACCTGTGAACCAAAAATTTCACAAAATGTATCCTCACATTATTGTATTAGTAAAGAAAGAGTTAGAAATACTCTTAGAATTGGTATGCATTCGACCAATCAAATATTCAGAGTAGATCTTAAATGTTGTGCCTATTAGTAAAAATCTAAAAGGAATCAAAATTTACATTTATTTCAAAGATATAAGTAAGGCCTACCCCAAAGATGACTTTTTGTTACCAAATATTTAACATGGTAGTTAACTCCATAGTGGGGTATGAAATTCTTTCACATATGGATGGATTTTTAGGATACAACTAGATCCAAATTGCATCATAAGACTAACATAAGATAGTGTTTACCACTCCATAGGGAACATTTTGTTATTAGGTTATGTTGTTTGGTCTTAACAATGTTGGGACCACCTACCAAAGAGCCATGATCATAATGTTTCATGATATGATGCATGGAATTATTGAATATTATGTTGATGACATATTGGGTAAAATAATGACATGTGTTGGTCATCTAGTTTCACTATGAATAATATTTGAGAGGATTCTTAAATATAAAGTTAGACTTGATCCTAATAAGTTAATTTATGGTGTCACTTTAGGTAAATTATTAGGCTTCATCATATCTTACTGAGGCATTGAGGTCGATCCTAAAAAAATCCAAGCCATTACAAAGATGATATCACCTTCCAATTTAAATCAAATCCATATTTTTTAGGGTAAAATTTAATATATTAGGTGATTCATCTCATAATTAGCCAACATTCCTTCCATTTACACACTTGCTAAAGATAGTTGTCACATTTCATTGGGATGAATATTTTTAGAAATATTTTTAGCACCTAAAGGAATATCTTGCCAATAAACCTATTTTATTTATTTTAATGCTACGAAATCCATTTATGTTGTATTTATCTACCACAAACAAATCCCTATGGGAATTTATATCTCAACATGATGATAATGGGAAAGAACATGCCATGTACTATCTGAGTCATACACTATTCACATATGAACACAAATATATGATAATAGAAAAAATTTGTTTAGCTATGGTCTTTGTAACCCATTATTTATGGCATTACTTACTTAACAACAAGACCATAATTATTTCTAAAGTAGATTTAATGAAATATCTACTATTCAAGATAGCGTTACAAGGCCACAAGGATAAATGGATCATGCTTCTAAGTGATTTCAAGATAGAATACAACAATTAGAAGGCCATAAAGGGATACGTACTTGTAGATAAACTTACTAAATATCTCCTTACATATATTAAACCCCTCACTTTTTAATTCCTAGGTGAGTCCATCATGACCATCATTTAGCCACCTCTTGAGGAGTAATACTAGAAGCTATATTTTTATGGATCATTCACATCTCATGGATTAGGAGAAGACCTATTATTTATTACACCACAAGGGGATCTTATCACTAAATCCTTTTGTATCAAATTTCCTTGTACTAATAACATGGTTGAATATGAAGCACTCATTGCAAGTCTTCATCAAGGAGTATAATGGAATATTCCACATCTCAAGGTTTATGGTTCTTCTTAGTTAATCATCATCAAGTTACAGGCCACTTTTAGACCAAAGGTGATAGGATAGTGCCATACAAGGCCATGGTTAACACTCTCTAATTACATATTATTAACATATAGTTTGAATGCATACCAAGGGCCAGTAAAAAAATAGTATATGTCATTGCCACCATTATTTCTTTGATTTATCACATAGACAAGGCAAAAAAATATCAATTCCTTATTGAAACTCTTTTAATCCCTACTTAGTAACCTTCATCTATCACAATGATCTATGATATTTTTGGTCTTATCTCTAAATGGTATTTAGACCTCTTTAACTATCTTCATGACCATATCATAGCCACCATACCTATAATGTAAATAACTAAATTCCTTAAACCACTAATACCCATGCAATACCTTACTTGGCCTAACCCTTTATCATCACAACTTTTATGGAACTTTATTTCATTGTTTAAATTTGATAAAAGAAACATTAGTGTTACATGAAGTTCATGGAGTATGTGGAGCCCACACTAGTGGGGTCATCCTAGACAAAAATATTTTACATACCAATTATTATTGGCCAACTATGGATGCAGATGTAAATACTTATGTCAAAAGGTGTGACAAGTGTCAAATGAATGCTAATATAAATCATGCCTTGACCAAAAATCTAAAACTAATGCTTATACCATGGTCATTTTCAATATGAGGACTTGATCTCATTAGGAAGATTAACTCTACCTCATCTTATATCCATAAACACATCCTTACCACTAATGAATATTTCACTAAGTGGGTTGAAGTTATACCCCTCACTTACATGACTGGAAAACAAATTTCCAAGTCCATCTTTAATAATCTCATTTTTTGCTATTGTATCCCATCCAATATTTTTTTACTACATATTACCCATAAAGTAATGACTAAGTAGAGACATCTAATAAAAACATTATAAACATCCTTAAAAAGATTGTCAATTATGTTTACCATGATTGGAACCTTTAAATTTTTTGTGACCTCTGGGCATACCATACTAATTAATATACACTAACTAGAGCCACTCCATATTCCCTAATCTATGGCACTGAGACCATTCTTTTCATTGAGTTCAAGATACCTTCTATGCATATATATTTGAAACACATCTTGGATGATGATGATTATCAAGTAGCTTTCCTACAAGATCCAGAGTCGATGGAAAATACATGGCCATTGTCAATAGACTTCAAGCATACCAGATTAGACTCTATGGTCAATATAACTAGTGGGTCAAACATAGAGAATTTGAACTTGGGGATCTTCTTCTTAAAGAAAACCAAAATA
Organism: Torreya grandis; assembly: GCA_037957365.1. Taxonomy (NCBI): domain Eukaryota; kingdom Viridiplantae; phylum Streptophyta; class Pinopsida; order Cupressales; family Taxaceae; genus Torreya; species Torreya grandis. The sequence continues at coordinate 309,277 of JARHVA010006154.1, read as the reverse complement.
ATACCATGGTTGATAAGAATAAGAAAGGTAAGTTCAAACCAAATTAGATAGGTCCATATGTCATTGTTAAAAATTATGTCTCTAAACCATACAAGCTCACTATAGTAGATGGAGATGAACTGATGAACATCATACACCTAAAGGATTACTTTTCTTTATAGACCTAAAGTATTTTTTATAAGGTATGTTCACATTGTATCACATTGTCTTCTTTTTACTATACCATATATCATTCTACCATGCCTTCACTATTGACCAAAATTGTTTTTACCCTCCCACCCAACCCCTTTGACCTTGGTTCCATTCTATTAGTTATTTGACCACTTTAAAGAAGGGTATTTAGATCAAGTTTTAGTAGTTGATTTAGTATTATATACAAAGGTAGTATCTTGGACCAATATGATAGTGTTTTGGTAGTTGCATTCTTCATTTGTTATTTTATTTCATTATGAGTCTTTCTGATTATAACTTTCTTTTGGAAAATTAGTATCCCACTCCATGCTACTAATTATAATTGCCTTTTGGAAAATTGCTTCCTAATTATAACCACATATAGGAAAAGTATCAAAAACACCTTTACCATCCATTATCATATAACTTTTCTATTCCTATCATCATACTATGCCATTTTCCTAAACTAAGAACTTATTATTACCTAGTAAAATTCATTTGTTAAAAGGTAGAACTACAGTGAACTGAGGTCCTAATAGGGATATGTAGGTAGCACTCAATTCAGATTGAGGTCATCTCAGTCATCCCTTAGCCATGCTCTTACCATTTTATGATAAATTTAAAGTTTGAATGTTCTTACCATTTTGTGAGTAACCTAAGCCACACTCTCTATATTTTACAAGTTGGACCATTCAGCATCTTATAATTCTCAATCAACTTGAGATACATAGATAATTTTAAAATCATTTATAAAACCTCTAAAAAATATTAAAAATCACAAAATCATGAAAATTAACTTAGAATCTCCACATGAGACATATGATCATCAATTTTTTTGGAATGGGACACCTTCTTTGTTTAGTTTATTTATAGACCACATTGGTCTCTTTCTTCCCATTTTTGGGAGAACTACATTGGCTTGAGGTTCACAAAGACTATGTAGGTAACACCTAAATGCATGAAATATCTAGAGTTAGCTTGAATGCACCTTATTTTATTTTTTGACCACTTCTTTACCTTAAGTATATTTTGAACTTTAATTATTTAGTTAGTACCTATTTATCATTTAGTTTCATCATCCTTATTATCCTTGATTTTTACACTCTCACCATTTTACGAGTTCATTCCCCTTATTTCTATACACATTAATCATGTTTATCTTATAATCAATTATATTATATCCCATATCTTAGGAGAACTACATTTGGCCTGAAACTTATGTTGGATCTTGTGTCTATATAACTATTTAGGTATCATCCACTTTCCTAATGCATCTAGAGTTAGCTCAGCTACCCCCTTCCTTTTATCCTCTTCCAACCATTTTGTCTAATTGTTTCATTATATCCTATAACCTAAGAGAATTTTTTGTAATATTTTTGTTTTAAGTAAAAATAATGAGATGGGTGTGAATAATTTTTATTAAAACAATACTTTAATTTCACTTAACATTCATGAAGCATTCATTCACATTCATACACCAATTAGTGTGTACACAAGCACTATGAAAGAAAATACCATAAAGACATGAAATATATGTGGTAAACCCTTGAGGGGAAGAAAAAAAACTAATTACTAACTTTTAATATTATCCTATAATAAATTAATAAAACTTTTAATGAGGCACCAACCTCATCAGGAGCACAAACCCCTTACTAGTCAAGTACCCACTCAACTAGCATTTAGTAAGCTTCAACCTATAAGGAGGATCCAACCCCCTAGAAAACCTAGAAAAAAATTAGATAACTTGATTATCATATCAAACTTCTACACATATTTCTAACTAAACTAAATATTATCTCCTTTATTTGTTACTCTCACACTTCTTTATCTCTCAAACAATGTATTAGGCCTTCTTGCTCAAATAGCCCTTTCTTAGGCATAATTAGGTCAAATGACCTTGATAAAAACCTATATCAACATCTTTAGATACTAATGGAATGTTTATATCAAATATTATATTATATTAAATCCCTTAACCTATTCTTGAAAACTCTATATACTTTTTTCAATAGATTAAATCTCTAACTAGTCAAAATAGGCTTATTAGGCCTTGACTTTATTCTTTATTTTTTATCATACCCATATTTTTTGGATAAGGACATAAAAATAATTTTTTTATTATATAAATATATCGCAACACACATTTTACAAGTCAAATAAAAAATAAATAAGTTGGTCATTACCTTTAAGGGCTAAAACCACCATTAGGCCTAATAGAGACCTAATGCAATTTAAGCCTTTCTAAAGCACACATTTCACTTAGACACAATTAAAACACATTTATCCTAAAAAAATAGATTAAATACTTAATATTTAATTTTAATTTACCCATCATAATCTCTGCTTGGTTCTCCAACACCATTTTCTTCACTTCACACCTTGAACTATCCAATTAGGTCTACTTGCCAATAGGCCTTCTCACTGCTACAAAGTTTGTCTTACAAAATTGAACCATATACACATAAAACACACAAAATAATATAAATATTATATTTATGACTTAAAATACCTCACCATATTTTTTTTCTTCACCACATAGGCCAAAAGGCCTTAGGAACACTCATATAAATGGCTTACTTAGAACAACCAAACACTGTTAACAAATAATCAAATGCATTTGACTCTCCATACTTGAAAAAGGACTCAAAATGAATAAAAATAAATTAAAACTATCCTATTATATATTTATAAAATCTTAAATATAATTTTATCCTTCAACTTAGTGTAAAATGACTCATACATATCATTTTCACATAAACACAAAAAAGTTGCCTGAAGCATCAAAAACACAGTCAAGAAAATCAACTCTTAAAACACATATGGGAATCCTTATGTGATATTATAATTATTTCGTGTGAAAATTTATCATCCTTATATCATATATTAAAATATATATTTCATGTTCATATATCAATATTGGTCTTATAGACCAATCTCACTACTTCACTCTACACAAACTTTCATGTTTTAGATAGACCAGTTTGATGACAACATTTTACTTGAGTATAGGAATCATCCACACTTATAAAAAATAGGTATATGAGGTATATTTATTTAATAATTTTCAAATGTATTATTATCCATCCCTACTCCCTTTCATCCAATCCATAATCTCATTCTCATTCTCACCTAGTTTTCTCATTATTCTACTCATTAGGCTTGTTTAGCAATAGGCTATTTTCCATGACCAGTTTAGCACATTTTTATTCTAAAAAATTATAATAAATTTTTTTGGTCATAAAATATAATTATTACACATCATCTTTCATTTATTTAAAAACTTTGACTTGGTCAACCTTACCTATTACACCAAAATCCCTAAAAGCAATGGTTTTATTATAGCTTCTACTCACTATAAAGACAAACCAAAACCACTTTAGGGAACCTTAAAGAGTAATTTATATGTTACAATCATAAACTAGGTAAAATGGACCATTATGAGCCACAAAAAATTAGATATTTCCTATCAGGTCATTATAAGGATTTTGAGAGGGTTTTGACTGGTTTCACTTCTTAGCAATCATTCATAAAGGATTGCCCCTCGTCTTCAAAAAAAATGATAGGAAAATCAAGATAGGGACCTTAAATAAATTACATAAAGTTATAAATCTCTCATTCAAAGGTTTCATGTGCCAATGAGTACAATAAATCTCTTATTGGGTCTGTAATAACCAATTCTATGTACACAAGGAGCCTTGTCGAAGGTTTTCATGCTTTCTCCTTCAGGTATTGACTTTAATATTTTTATATATACTTAAAATTACCTATAACACATATATAAATTATTTAAATATCCCTACCACCTTTTTAAATTATCTTAACCCCTCATTAGGCCATTATAGGTCACTTTATACATTAGGCCTTACACTCCCAATCATACTCAAACTATGATATTGTATTGAAACCTATTTAACTCTCTTAAAAAAACTCAATAACATGTCATGTAATATCATAGAATTCATATATACTACTGACATTGCTAAGATAGGTCTCCAATAGCTCAACTTATCATGCTACCAGACCTATGCCTTTTCACTAGGTCTTTCAAGTAAAGGTTAAGCCTCAAAATTAAACCTTGAAACTCATCAGTAATATTTTTTGTCTCTTATTAATAGTTAAAATATCTTATGAAACTTTTTCATGCCTTTATTGACCTAGATAAAAAATATTTACCATGATTTATGCATACATCTTCTTCACAGAGCTAGACCAAGCTACTCAAGATATCTAATACTTAGAGTTTGAAGACAAACAAGCTATCTCTCAATGATGTCATTCTTAAGAAAAGAATATTATGAAAATAGGGATACTCTCAATAGAATTTATGAGCTCTATCACATTTCAACCTTGTGCTAAGACCTCATATAGAATACAAGGACTTATTGACCCATGTGCTTGCCTTGTATGCTTCTCAATACTTAGATCTCAATCAAGATGCTTCCCTTAGATCTTAAACATGATATTGACATGTAATAAAACCTTAGAAAGAATAAAAAGTTACCTTTAAATTTTCTCTCATTAGAGAGAAAAAAATTCTTTGTCACACACCACTTCACCAATCATGACATCAACTTTGACTTTTGACATGAAGAACATTCAACTTAACTTTGACATCAATGACAACATTAATGTCTTTAAACCAATACTAGGAACATACCTCAACAATCTCCCCCTTTGTCATTGATATAGAACACTCTTAATCATATAATATCATTTTATTTATTTCAGGATGGATCTTCTTCAATACTTGATCTTTAAAATAAGAACTTCCTCTCCCTTTGACATTAATGACATAGGTTCACCTTATTATAAGATATTTGATCTTTGGACTTGGGGAAACATACCTTTTCTTTCAAACAAACTCATTAATCCTTTTTTTCATAAAATTTAGCATAAACTAGGCTCACATACTTACTCATGAGACATGGTTGATTCCCTTTGTCTCCATGAAAACTCAAGACATTTTTAAAACTATGACTTGGTTTGATCAAGTTATCATACAAAAATTTTGTGACTTATCCCTTGTGATTAAAATTTTATTAGACTTCATTGACTAAAAATTGAATTTTAAGGTCTCCTAATACCATAAAACTCCCCCTATGATTGAGCATCCTTCATACTTCTTTCTTGCTAGTTGAGTGCCTTCATGAAGCCTAATGGAGTCACCTGTACTCTAAATAACTAGAACAACATAAGTTTAGGAGATTCCAAAATCTCCATGTCCTTGCAACACTAAACTTCCTTCATGATCCTCTTATGCTTGATTTGTCCTTTTGGCTTGACCCCCTTAATCTTTGTTTGGGTAACATTATGGCTTGATCTATTGGTTTTAAATCTTTCATCAACAATTTGAGAAGATAGAAAAAATTCTTAGCATTATTTTATACCTTGATTATTCTCCACCATAGGAAATAGTCCAATTAAAATTTTATACTAATCATCAAACTTAGCTATCTTAGGTTTCCACTTACTATTTTGTCTTCTTTCCTGTATTCTAGAAGCCTCAATTTTTTTGTTTTGTCTTTAGAATTCATGCTTATAATATTATGCAATATGACTAAAATTATGATAATTGAAACATATTATCCTTATATATGAAAAAATATCATGACCCATACCTCTTGTCTAATGATAATCCTCATATTTCCATGCAAATTCATTCTTGAAGGGCCTTCTACAATACCTTGCTCTATGACCAAATTGGTTACATGAATAGCAATAGCCATTAAAAGCATTAGCATACCTTATATTATTATATTTCCTAATATTATTAACATTTATTCTATCACCACCCTCATTCTTTGGTTGATATTTGACCTTTTAATCATATTAGTGTCCTTATCTTGATCTATAATGAAGACAAGGCATGTTCTGTCATTAATAGTCTTTTGAATAAACAAAAGGTTGTCTAGATCATTGGTACTATTTTCAAGCCTCACAAAGGACTTGACATTCTTTGATCATTGTTTCAATTTATCTCTTAAAGATTTTAATTTAGCTACATACCTTACACATTCTTCTTCTTTTACCTTTAGGCCTGTAATCACAATTTCAAGTTGACTTTACACATATTTGACTATTTCCTCTTATTCCTTGGAATTGTTGCTTAGTTTATATTTAAACAAGTTTATTTTCTCCTAATATTTAATAAGGAACCTTGTCACCCTATTATTTTTCCTTACCATCAGTGTTTCTAGAGTATTTATCAACTTAATCTCAAAATCCACCTCATCTCCTTCTTCATCTAAATCACCAACAATACCTCCAATCCATATGGATTCTTCTAGATTTGAGAAGTTTGTTTTTTCATCCAAAAATAGAACCTAAATGATATTAGGACCATCACCTTCATGATCACTTTATAAATTAATTATCTTAGTCTCACTAGATGAGTTGTAGTCTTCCTTGGTGTAAAGACTCTTTTGGTTTTTGAAGAACTTTTTCTTGTTATCATATCTTCTAAATCATTTATTGCTCTTATCAGAATTATAAGAACTTTTATCATCATAATGATATTCATCATGCTCTACATCATCCTTTGTTGTATGTTTATGAGGACATTTTATGGTAAAGTGTCCAACCTCTCCATAATTGAAGAATTTAAAAGGCATATTACCCTTGTATTTACCTAAACTTGTCTTCAACTTTCTTGCAAACATGGCATTTAAATCATCATCATCAATATCACATTCATCATTATCTTTGAATTTCATAAATTATGACTTCTTATCTTTTGGATTATTTTCTTCCTTGAATGCATCTTCCTTATTTTTAGGTCTTTCTTCATTTGTGCTCATCTCATAGGTTGTTAAGGTTTCATGGATTACATTCATCTCTAACTTGTCTATATCTTTCATTTCTTCAATTGAACGTACCTTGGAATAAAATTTTGGAGATAGATACCTTAAAAATTTTTGAACAATAGTATTCTCTTTCAATTATTCTTCTAGACCTCTTATGATGTTGACCACCTCATCAACCCTCAACAAGTAGGAAGAAATAGTCTTATCTGCATTCATTTTTAGACTTTAAAATTATCATCTATGGGTTTATAACTTAGCCAATTTGAATTTTAAGTATCCCTCATAAATGTTTTTAAACTTTTCCTAAATTTATTTGGAATATATATATATATATATATATATATATATATATATATATATATATATATATATATATTACCTTCATAAGTTCTACCTTTGATAGGCCACACATAATACCATTCATTACTTTTGAGTTATTGTCACTAGCCTTCTTACATGTTACATCTGTAGGATAAATTAGGGGGTAGTATATCCATCCAATATAGATTTAAAATAATCATTACCTTGAGACATTAGATGTTTCCTCATTATAAAACTCCAAATGGAATAATTGGATCCATTAAACAATGGAGCTTTGCTTATAAAAAAACCAACTTGTGCTTGACTAGCCATCTTAGCTTGTTTAAAATATCCTTTAGGTTGTAATACATCCTTAAAAGGACCTAATGTAATAATTTTTTTTGGAAGTATAGATAATATAAGGGGTTGAATTAGTAGTATTAAAATAGTTCTTTAATTTCACTTAACATTCATGAAGCATTCACTCACATACACCAATTAATATATGTATTAACATACATAAGAATATATGAAATAAAATACCATAAGGACATGAAATATATGTTGGAAAAACTTTAGGGTAATAAATCCCACTAATTCACAACTTGGAATACTATACTATAAGCAATGAATAAAACTTTTAGTTAGTCATGAACCCCACAAGGAGCACCCACCCCTTACTAGTCAAGCAACCACTCAACTAGCCTTTAAAAATATTGAACACTAAAGGAGGATATAACCATATAATAAATAAAAAACCAACTTAGATACCTTGAATATTATATCACTCTTGGATGCCCATTGCTTACCTAACTAAATATTAGGCCGTCTCACTCAAAAAGCCCTCTCCTAGGCATAATTAAGTCAAATGACCTTGATCAACACCTATAAAAACATATTAATATAAACTAATTTCATGTTAATATCATATAATTAATTATCTTAAATCCCTTAAAATTTCTTCCAAAATTCTATATACTTCACTTAATAGCTCAAATCTCAAACTACTCAAAATAGGCTTATTAGGCCTTGACTTTATAATTGATTCTTTATCATACCCATATTTTTTGACCAAGAACCTAGAAATAATTGTGATATTATTTAAATATATCAATAAACACATTTAATAAGTGAAAAAAACATTACATAGGTTGGTCATTACCCTTAATGGCTAAAACCACCATTAGGCATAATAGAGACCTAATGCAATTTAGGCCTTTCCAAAGCACATGTTTCAATTATACATCCTTAAAATACCTTGAGACTCAAAAAATATATTAAAAACTTAATATTTAACTTTAATATACCCATAATAATATATAATTTTGTCCCAAACACCATTTTATTCATTTCAAACCTTGAACCATCTAATTAGGTCTACTTGCCAATAGGCCTTCTCACTGCTAGAAAGTCTATCTTGAAAACATGAACCATATACAAAAATTTTACAAATAACCCACACATAAAATAATATTAATAGTATATTTATTACTTAAAATACCTCCACATATTTTTTTTATTCACCACATAGTCCAAAAGGCCTCAGGAACACTCCTACAAATGGTTTACTCATAACCACCAAACATTGTTAACAAATATTCAAATGTATTTGACTCTCCATAATTTAAAATGAACTTAAAATAAATAAAAATACATTAAAATTATAATATTAGTCCTTTATAACACCTTAAATATCATTTTATCCTTCACCATAGTTAAAAATGATTCAGAAACATCATTTTCACATACACATAAAAAGTTGCCTGTAGCATCAAAAACACAGTCAAGAAAATAAACTCTTAGAACACCTATGGGAATAATTTTGTGATATTTAAATGGTTTTATTTTGAAAATTTATAATCATTATATAATATTTTAAAATACATATTATATGGTCATATATAAATATTGGTCTTATAGACTAATCTCACTTCACTCTACACAGACTTTCTTGTTTTAGATAGACCAATTTGATGACAACTTTTTGTTTGCGTATAGGCATCATCAAAAATTAAAAAAAGGGGATAGGATTTATATGTGTTTAATAATTTTCCCATGTATTATGATCCATCCCTAGTCCTCTACAACCAATCCCTAATCTCATTCTCACCAAATTTTCTCATTGTTTTGCTCATTGGGCCTATTTAACAATAGGCTAACTTCCACGACTGGTTTAGCACATTTTTGGTCTAAAATATGTTTATTAACTTTCATTATCATAAACTATAATTCTTAAACATAATCCTTCATCCATTTTCAAGCATTGACCTAGTCAACCCTACCTACTACACCAAAATCCCTAAAAACAAGGATTTTCCTATGGCATCCACTCATTGTTAAGACAAAAAAAAACCACCTAAGGGAACCCTGAAGAGTTATTTACATGTTACAAACATAAAAATATTTCAAATATACCATTTTGATCCATAACCAATTATATTTTTCCTCTCCAGTCATTATAAGGATTTTGAGAGGGTTTTGACTGGTTTTACTTCTTAGTAATTGTTCATAAATGATTGTCCCTCATATTTACAAATAGTGATATTAAAATAAATATAAAGACCTTCCCAAAATTACATTAATTTCTCAATATATCATTCAAATGTTTCACATGCCAAATAGTACAATAAATCTCTTCTTGAGTCTATAATACCCCATTTTGTGTACATATGAAACCTTATCATAGGTTTTTATGATTTTTCCTTTAGGTATTGACTTAAATATTTGTACATATACTTAAAATGACCTATAACACATTTATTTATTATTTCAATAGATTTTACACCTTTTAAAATGATCTTTACCCCTCATTAGGCCATTATAAGTCACTTTGTACATTAGGCTTTACACTACCAATCATACTTAAACTATGATCATGACTTGAAACCTATTAAAATATCTTCAAAACCTCATACCCATGTCATGTGATCTCATATAATACTAATACAATACCAAAATTTCTCACATATGTCTCTAATAGCTCAACTTATCATGCTACCAAACCCATGCATGTTCACTAGGTCTTTCAAGTAATGGTTAAGCCTCAAAACTAGACCTTGAAACTCATCAGTAAAGTTATTTATCTCTTTTTCATAGTTGATATATATTAGGACACTTTATAATTCCTAAAATAACCCAAATCACAAATCTTTACCATGATTTATGCATACATCTTCTTCACATAGCTAGACTAGGCTACTTAAGATGCTTAGTACTCAGAGTTTGGATAAAAACAAGCTATCTCTCAATGATTTCATTCTTAAAAAATGATTATTTTTAAGAAAAGGCTAATATTAATAGACTTTATGAACTTTGTCACATTTTAATCTTGTGATAAGACCACATATAGAATATAAGGACTTGTTGACCCATGTGCTTGCCTTTTATGCTCCTCAATACTTAAAACTCAATCAAGATGCTTCCCTTGCATCTTAAACATGATATTTACATGTCATTAAACCTCAAAAAGAATACCACATTTCCCTAAAATTTTATCTCATTAGAGAGACCAAAATTATTTATAACACACCACTTCACCAATCATGACATCAACTTTGACTTTTGACATTAAGAACATTCAACTTAACTTTGACATCAATGGAAATATCAATACTTTAATACCAATACTAAGAGCATAACTCAAAACTTGTTTGATTTTTTATTTCCTTATAGCCTAGGTACATCCTTGTGCCAGTTTGTATATCTTTGTTTGTACTAATATTATGATTAACCCTTATTTGTGTTTGATCATTTTGTTTTGGAGGTTTTATTTTTTTATTTTTGGTGTTTTATTAATGTTTTCTCTTTATATTTGTTTATTGTTTGTTTACTTTCATCATTGTGCCTTGACTTAGTATGCATGAATTCATTGGGTGATTCCTTATGCATTATACTTAAGAACATCCATACTTATATGTCAACATTATCATCATGATTTTTTTTATTGGTATATTATTTTCAATATTTTTATTGAATTACATGTTAGTCCTTATCATATTTTAGCTAATTTATCATGGTGTTTTATATCATGGTGAATACCAGCATGTGTTATAGTAAGAATCAGCTAAGAAAATATTACAAGTAATGATATTACAACACTTCTCCTTCATCACTTGAAAAATTCCTAATCTATCCAAATAATTTCACAAATATTGAGTAATTAAATCATGAATGAATTTTAATCCTTTCTAGTAATGACATGCATATCCCTACTACCAGGTTTCCCAAATTCATATTTCTCCTCTTGTTGGGCCCTTAACCCATTATGTAAGCTAGTTGGAGGATACAACACAAACCTTGCACTAGCTTCAAGGTGGCTAACCATCTCCCATATTTTTAAGGAATCATCAAGAATTTTTAGAAATGTAGTAAGTGTAGAGAAGGGATCACAGAGTTATGGGTCTAGAGTTTATGATGATGGAGTTTTATCTCAACACTCAATGTGTAATTTACACCCTAGAAAATATGTTCATTAAGGATTATATAAGGATCTCAAGCTATAAGAGGAAGGATGAGATGAAGGAATATAGATAATCTATAGTGGAATGACTTTTATTTGTAAACATTGCTCCAACTACCATTAAGGCTTTAAAATGGAATGGAGGCCACTCTTGCTCTGATTATATGTGCCCAAGCTCATATAGGAGCCTATGGGTTGAAAATGTTATTATATGAATATAAACTCTATTATGGACTTTGATAAATGACTAATGATGTTAAATTAACTAAGATGTGTGTATAGTTTTACATATCTTATAATATTGCCAATGATATGCATATGTTTGTAATGTCATACTTTCGATTGAAATATCTTAATTAGTGTTTGTGCATTTTACTTATTTATAGCTTTACTAATTTTGTTATTTTAATTTAGTCCCTATAATTTTCATGACATAATCATCATATTGTATGGAGGATAAGTATAGATCTATGCCAATAACCCAATCCCCATTTAAATTGCATTTATTTAGTATGCATAAAAGTAGTCTTATGACTCTTTAAATGCCTATATGACCATAGGATTAATCTAAGAAAGGCATATGCCTATGGATATACCTTAATATTTTAGTACATTATTTAAGTCCCCTTATTGGAGCCTCATACCATGGTACAAATAACCCAATTCGAGCCCTGATTCTCTCTCAATCACACTTTAGGTGAGCATAGAAGGCCTATTCCTTATGTAGTGAGTGTTTAAATGTTGATCACAAAGGGAGTATCCCATGCTTATACCTAGTTAGAGTAACTGAGACACTAGACATTTCACAACATTTTGGTTCCATTTTTTAGACATGTGTTGAATTTTGTTATTACAATGGTACGACTGAATGATGTACTAAATTTCTCTTGAAAACATAAAGCACAAGATGTAATAGGTGGAAGATAGTTTTTCACATAAGAATCCAACCTAAAAAGAACAAAATGGGTTTAATATAACTATAGGATGCTTTGTATGAGCTATTTTTCTATGAGTTACCTAATCATGTATATATGTGGTTGGCTACATATTCAACCCACAAAAGATGTAGCTATAGATCATGCTACGAGTGGACAAAGGAGAACTTAGAGAGGCTTGGGACATTTGATGTTAATTATACTATATTGGTGGATAAATGATGGTAAAGATCCCTAAATAGCTACATACTTGAGTTCATAATCTCAACATATTCATGCTTTGAGGAAGTAGAGTACTAGTTTTTGTGTGACCATAGAGACATGCTCATGAAGGAGTTCAGTGTAGAGCTCAAAAAGCTCATGCTTGATTATGATTTTGAAACTTTAGGTATGGAAGGTAAAATCCTTTTACATATGAGTTTCACAAAGGGGGAGAAAGGGATGTGTAGGTGAGGCATAATAGAAGGGGATGGGAAAATTAACACCTGAGAGCTTAGAAGATAGACCTATTATAAGAGATGGTGTTGATTGATGGAGGATCTAAAACATGGAGGTATCAGTAAGACCTATAGAAAATGGGAAGGGCAAGGGGAAGGATCTCTTGAAATATAGTAGCATGGAAATGATAGGTATAATGAAGTGATGGATTGATCTCAACACTTGACAGGTGTGTAATTTGACAAGTTACTATTAGATTTGGTGACTATAAATATGCTTGACACACCTACCCCCTTTGAACTTGTGGTGGAAGTTCACGTGTTGGATTCCTAACTTGAAGAAAGTATAGAAGTGTTTATTGACCCTAATAACACCTTAGACTTTAGATAATCTTATATTATAACTTTGTCATTGAATAAGTTATCCATACAAGGAGGTGAGTGTAACTACCTCTATACCATTGAGCACTAGCTCACCATAATAGAACTTAAACACGAGCATACTAACTTAACCAATGTCATCAATGAAAAATAAGTAATAGCTCATAATAAGTGGTTTAGTTCCATAAATAAGTAACACAACACTAATGGCATCAACCATGCCAATAGTAATAATGGGACTAACACCTAACCCCATGACTACTGGCATTGGAGGACTCTCTCGAGGATAGGTATTGTGGGCCAAGTACCTCATGTACCAATTGCCCCACATAATAGATCTACTATGGCATGGATATGCACCTCTTAGAGTATCATGTCATGGAAAATGTTGTAGATCATGTGCCAAAGTGTGAACTATAGTCATGTGTATGAAGTATAACCCAATCGAAACACAAGGCTACTTAGTTTGTAACCACTTTACATGATCATTCCCACACCTAGTACAAAATGTTTGATCCCAACTAGGCTATGGTTGACTATGATACCCTAAAGGATGCATTCCTAAAGGAATTTTACATCCTATAGTTTTAACAACAAAATATTTCCATGCTAAAATAAAATACCCAAGAACTCTTAGAGAGTGTGAACTTCTATGATGTAAGATTCAAAACTCTCTTATCAAAGCTCCTATATGATATTCACCTTCCCAACATCTGGAATGGTTCATTGGGGGATTTATCATGCCATTCCAAAGGGTTCTTTCTATGAATACTTTTACATACCATTGAGAAGTGCTCAAAGTCATGCTAAGAGTTGAGGCAATCAAAAGTATAGACACTCGGATCAACCCATTTATAGAGGTCTAGATTGCATTTATGGCCTCTTAGCTCCAAAATATTATTTATATCTCTTTGAATGATGCTTTAATTATACTATGGTTTACTGACTACAAATTAGAAGGCCATAATAGAACTAATTTCCCATGAAGGAATGTGCACACCTTGCTTCTAAGATACGAACTGTCAAGAAGTGCATGACATCTAAAACTATACTTTGTTTCAACATTCCAACCAAGTAAATATAATGATCTATTATCATTTATGTGATTTATAAATGCATACCATTGATGATAACCAAGTGATTAATAAAATTCATGAAAGCATGGAAAGAGGCACATCGTAGGCTACAATAATAGTCAGTGAATAAGCAAACTAAGGGATTGAGGGCTATGGCAAATTGAATATAGGATTAAAGATATAGTGAGGTGTTAGAGGGTGAGGCAAAGGATGTGATGGTGGAAGGTTCCCACCATGATCATGTTATAAGTGTGGATCAATAGAGAATTATCAGAGTGACTACCATACACATCCCACAGTGGTTATTATTGAGGAACCCACAAGGTTAAAGAATAACCTAACCTATATAAAAAATTAACCCAAGGCAAACCTAGTATGGACAAGGGCATATGAATGATCAATAAAAAGTATAAAATGGAAAAAATAGACCCTAAATGCATAGAATACACACATAGAGGAAGTTAAATTGTAGGCAAATACTCATATTAGATTCACCACTAAGCCGCTAGTTGCATCGATACTTGAGTTATGCCTAGAGTATGGGGATAAGGATTGAAATGAACACATAATATGACATGAACTTAAATTTTCATTGAATTTAGACCCTATTCACCAAAAAAACATATTAAAGTAGGCTATGAATGTAATCTAAAACTTGTAAGGGTAGTTATAATTAATGTGAGATCTAGAAGCATAATATGCCACCTCTCAAAAAAAGCAAGATAAACATGAAGTTAAAGTACAAGAATTAACTAAGATCTTACACCTCTGATAGATAGAAGTAATACTACCCCTATTGAATAAATTATTCTTGGAACATGCATGTCAAAATCAAGTTGAGGTTTTCATGCCACATATGGAAAGGGCATGAGAAGGGGTTGAGATTTTCATGCTAACTATGACCAAGAACTCCTAGTGAATGCCACTATTGAGAGATGGTATATTTGTGGGGTTCTTATGAACACAAGTGTCAAGGTTAACATCTTGAGAAATAAATCTTGGGATAAAATGGGTAGGCCAGCCTTGAACCCTTTCTCAACTCATGTAGTCTTCATGGCCAATAAAACTTTGGATTAGCCTATTAGAACTCTAAAGAGTGCAGTTGTAAATATCATGGGCATTGAATTTTTTGTTAACTTTGAAGTAATATAGTTACCAAAGTAGGACAGCTACCCAATGCTTCCAAGAAGGTCATGGTGTTATGAAAATAATTTATATATATTTAAAAATGTACTACATGACCTTTGAGAATGGAAAGGAGAGGGTTTTTTTACCTCTCTCAAATGACCAAGGACCCCCCTATGTCGATAGAATAGACGTAAATGATGAGATCAACCATATTTATAACATCACAGTGCAAGGAGTTGAGACTCTAGACCCAAATGATCAAGGTATACTCTATTGGGAAGATGGATAGTTAGCCTTAGAAACCATAGATGTTGTTTGCAAATAATGGGTCAAAGAAGCATATTAGACCATTGGTCAATGATACCACTTGGTATACACAAAGGCACCAAAATTTGTAAAGATAAGATTGGTATAGATTGATCACACTCCTAAAAGATGAGTCCCTTGTGTGAAGAGGAGGGGAAAAAGAGTGTTTTAACTTAGTAAGGGAAAATTTACTATGTTTCCAATATTTTAAGGACTATGTCTATGACATTGAATCATGCATCCCAAAAGAGGTTGATATAATGGTCACACTACTGTATACATTGAAAATCACTATCAATCATTGGTGGGCAACATAGAATCCTAGTTTACCAACATGGCAGGATGTAAAGGTATATATTTGTACCAGGTTAGGAAAAATTAATGAGGACATTGACATTTCGACCTACTCTAATGAATCTCATCCCATATCACATGTACATCTTTATAAAGAGATGTGAACCATTTGATGTGAAAATTCCCCAAGAAATATATGGGTGCACACCTTCTATAGAACCTTAAATACTTGGTTATAGGCATGGTATATAATCAATGAGATGTGTCATGAAATAATAGACTAGAATGTCCTTAAGGATAAGTTTATTCATACATTCTCCTTTTCTTCACAAAATCTTGAACTAATTGAGCCATTGTAAGCAGTTCAAAGGTCAGTGTTTGATGACACTACCATATTGGAGGAGCACCTAAAGAACATTTTAAATGAAAAGGGTTAGCACTCCCAACCTTATTCAAAGATAAAATTATTAATAGTGACTCTAGTGATGAAGATGATGAAACATGGAAGGCACACAACTAGAAGAATTTGATAGGTAAAAAGAAGTTAGTTCACCAAGTTGAGGATAATTCCCTAGAAGAAGAAAACCCCACCCATCTTTAGGTAGAAAAAACTGATGGTGACGAAAAAGTAGAGGATCGACACCAGAATAAGAATGAACCCTATTAAGAACCATTAAGAACTACCAAGGTAGATATCAGTTTAGATGGGGAACCCAAAGTTTCCACTTTGAGGACCTATTGGTCTGAAATAGAATTGGTACATAATTTTTATCTCTTAAAATAATTCCAAGAGATTTTTTTGTAAAATTATAAAGATATGAAAGGAACACACCCATCCCTCAAGAATATGAGCATCAAACTATTCAATAATACAATCTCTATCAAAAAGTGGACTTATAGGATGAACCTAAATTTTCATGCCAAGGTTAACACTGATATTGATGGCATGCTAGCCATAGGCATCATCTACCCCATGTAGTAATTTGAATGGGTTAGCCCTATAGTCATCAACATCAAAAAGGATGGGTACATTTGCATTTGTGTTGATTATAGATTATTGAATACAGCCTATGTGATTGACCCCTTTCCAAATCTATTCATTGATGAAGTATTGGATGGCATCATAGCTTACAAGATATACACATTTACTGATGGGTTCTCAGAATACCATCAAGTATATATCAAGGAGGAGGACAATCCTAAAACCACCTTTTTGACTAAATGGGGGTTTTTTATTTTAAAATGTAATGCCATTTAGGTTGAAGAATGTGTTAACCATTTTATCTTAGGTGGTAATAATCATATTCAATGACTTCATTCACAATTTCCTCCAAGTATACTTAGATAATTAGATAATGTATGGGTCGGTGAATGATCACTATGACAATTTGTGCCTAATGTTTGAAAGGTACAGGTAGTTACAAATTTATTTGAATATAAATAAGTGTATATTCACAACACCATTTAGAACATTGATTAGGCTCATCATATATAAGGATGGTATACTCATTGATCCCACCAAGATTACAATCATCCTTCAACTTTAAACATCATCAATGTAGAAAGATGTTTGTGCTTTTCTTGGGCATTGTGGGTATTATAATAAGTTCATAAGGAATTACACTAAGAATTTAGTGATGTTAAAATAACTATTATAGAAGGATGGCCCATTCTATTGGGGCACAATACAAAAAAATGCTTTTGAGACCCTAAAGCTCAAACTAGAAAGTGCACCAATATTGCATTTTTTTGACTAGGCAACTCCCTTAAATATCCACATTGATTCCTCTAGTACCATAGTTGGCATCATTCTCACACAACCACATGAAGGTAAAATGTATCATCCCATTTCTTTCACAAGAAGAAAACTAACCAAGGTAGAGCAAAATTACACCACAATTGAGCATAAGGCCCTTGTCATAGTGTATTTCTTACAATAGTTTCGATAATATTTACTGGTGACCCCCTTCAACTTATTCATTGATCATGATGTGATTAAGTACATGGTGAAAAATATCATTTTTCATGGGGAAATTTATTAATGTACTTTTTTTTAATACTTCTATTCTTTTATTATAGTAAATCTAGGAAAACAAAACTCAATCCCAGACCATCTATGCCACATCAACTCTGGAAATGTAGTAATGCCAATTGAGGATGATATGCCTAATGGAAAACTCTACCAAATATAATACACCTAAAAAAAATTAGAATAAATCACTACATTTTTAACCTCTAGATATATTCCTCAAGCCATGACAACTAAAGAGAAGAAGTAACTTGTGGTTCATGTTGCTCCATTTCAACTCATTGCTAAGGAAATGTACAAGTTGAGTCATGATGAAATCTTGCACTAATGTGCCCTAGAGAATGAATGGGACTAAATAATGCAAGATTCACATGAGGGTATTTTTGGAGGCCATTGCACTAGAGATACCATGGTTATAAAATTACTACAATCAAGCTTATGGTGGGTAAATTTGTTTCATGATGCAAAATAATATTCCAAAGCATATGAAATTTGTTAGCACATTGGAAAACCAATGCACTAGGATGAGATTACCATCATCCTCATGTTTTCTTAGGCACCATTTGAAAAATGGGCCATTGATTTTTTTGGTCCCATTACTCCCATTATAAGGTACACATGCACATGATACATTTTAGTTACCATAGATTACTTCACCAAGTGGGCCAAAGCATCACTAACAAAAGATTATATAATTGTCACAACAATAAGATTCATTTAGGAGAATATCATTAATTTATATATATGCTCACTTAGCTTTAGTAGTAATCATGCTACACATTTTTTCATCAAAAAAATTTAGATCTTATTATCTGAATATATGGTGGCTTACCATAAAATGACACCCTACCACCTACAAGATAATGGAATCTCAGAGGAATTTAATAAAATATTAAAAGCATAACTCATAAAAACATGTGATGTTGGTCATAAGGATTGTGATGATCATGTGTCAATATTATTATGGGCCTATCACACAACATATAAGTGCTTGAACAAGACTGCACCATTATAACAAGTGTTTAGTACAGAGGCCATTTTATGAATGGAATTCCTAGTTCCCTCATTACGTATTATGCATATTGGTCAATTGGATGACCATGAGTATTTAAGAGAACACCTATAATATTTGGATAGGTTGGATGAGACACATGCCCAAGAATGATGGGGTTAGTATATAGATAAGGCTAGCTAAAAGGTATGGCATGATAAGAACATCAAGTGAAAGGTGTTAATAGAAAGTGCATTAGTATTTTTATATGATTCTAAGTACCTCAGGAACCTAGGTAAGTTATATATTATGTGTATGGAACCTTTTTTCATCCACAACACTTGGAGACTAGTGCATGCAAGCTACACATATTAACTAGTGAAATTTTCCCTAGGCAATTTAATGGTAATAGATTGAAAGTATTCCATCAGTAGGATTGCTCTTATGTCATCTAACATTGGATTTTAGATCAATAATCTATCATTTTATTTTATGACCATAATAAACTTTGGCACAAGCCAAATATTTTATTTATGTTTGTTCTTTTATGTTTTTTGAATAAAGATGGCACTTTTAGGCTTGCAATAAAAAAATTCTAGTGCTTACACCTATATAAATCTAGTTAGGTGAGTCGATCTTAGTTACCTTTTAGGTGCCTAAGGTTAGACAACTAACTTTCTAGGAACATGTGAAGTTTATTAGGATCAGTGAATTGTAAGTTCAAATTGACGAAGGAAGGTGTATAAGGTGTTTATGCATAAGATACCAAGAGAATAAAATGAGGAGTTCAAGGACCAACATAGTAATTTGTATGGGGTAGGTAAGGACAAAGAAAGATACATGAAAAAATTGAGAAATTAACCAAGAAAGAGAGGCATGCATGAAAGGAAGCATAGCAAGAGATGGAACCTAGGAGGCTCAATTGCATGCTTATGAAGCTCTTTTCGTCGGTGACCCATAAGAATGATAAATGTCATGCCAAGTTAAACAAAGTATAATATAATGACCATTGTGATAGTTAACACCCACCCAATAGTTGGTAAGAAGTGACCATTTGAATCATCAGTCACTTTATCAAAGAAATTGTTAGCAGAGTTAATGGTACAGTGGTGGAAGAACAAAGATCTACATTAAATGAGTAGTTGGTGGTAGATTTTTTTTGATTTTGTGGGTTTTAGAAGATTTCAAAAATCTAAACACTGATAGCCATGAATGTGGTAGATGAGATTAAAAAATAAAAGAGTAGATGATATAAGGAAATTTATTATCATTTTCAAACATTTAGAACAAAGATAGAAGTGGAAGCCATTAAAACTTGCAAACACTACCAGAGAGAGACCAAGTTCCCCACATCCCCACAATAAAGAATGAAAGATCATGAAGAAGATTGTGTTTTACCCTAAGGAAAAAAGGAGGTGAGTAAAGATAATTTGATAGAGAAATAGGGGAACAATATTTTAGTAGAATGACCAAAACACCATTAATAAGGAAAGAAGCTCGACAATGGAATGCATAATTACATTTCCTATTATTGTAAATTATACTAGGCACAATTTTGGGCTTCATCAAAATATACCAATCATGCTTAAATAGTAGTAGGTTTAGTATGGGAATTAAATGTCTAATCATATGTATACCACAAGCACAACAAGATGTGAAGAAAGTGTGGGTGGTGAGGGAAATAACCATCACAAAACTAGAGGTACAAATGATGGAAGGAGTAAGCATAATAGAGATAGATCTAGTCATGAGCCTAAAGCTCACTTATAGATAAATGGATTACCCACTCGAGGTCATGGTGGAAGAAAATTGGGTGTCCTTCTATTATGTTTGCAAGCTTAAGTACTATAACCATAAGACAAATAATAACATGTAGGAGTTAAATAAGGACTAGATGATAGACACTAAGAATAATACTAAATCAGGTGTCATGATCTCTGATGTCTCCAATAAAGACAAATTAAAAACCATGGGCACCACATAACTATTCAAACTACAAATATTTGACAAGATTAGTACTTGGTGCATTTCTTCCTCTCACAGGTACATAACAACTAGTTCTACATTGATAGATAATGAATGAGGATATCTGTAAACCTCATTAGCAAAATCATAGGGTTGCCTAAAATAGGAGAAAACATACAAGAGATGTTATAAGACAAGGGGGAGGTAGAGAGGTTTGCAAAGCTCATGGGATACTATAATTTAGGGTTTTCATTACCCATCAAGGGTATCCAAAACTATGGCACAAGGGCATCAACACACCTTATTAGTACCAAAATTTGCCTTAACAAATATTGGTCTAATATCATTAAGACCTTCTTGTGAATTTCCCACCACATGGTGTAAGGATTAAGGTTCAAGATATCCAAGTTCATCATGGAGGAGATAGTCAAGAATATGTAGGAGTGTCATCAAGTACATGATACCTTCTAATGGGAGTACATGCTAATTATAATAGTGATGGAGGAGATATGTGTGTTTAATGGTGATGATGACCAGTTATGGGTGTCCCCATCCAACCACAAGTCCCCTATAATGATGTATTAAGACTTCATCTACTCACCCAACTTCTCACATAAATATAATACTAGAGTGTAAAGGTGGTTTGAAAAGTATGTAGAGGCATTTGGGAAGGAGTGGCACATACCACAAGAACTCCCAAAACAACTAGATGGAATGATAACCTTTTCCATGATGCAACACTTTTGTGTGGTGTGCCTAGTGCTCATAAATTGGAATCTATTAGGGTGGCTCTAGTTAACTTACACATTTTTATAAAAATAGTTTATGGTAATGGTAAGGAGTATCCAAAACATAAAACAACTTGAGATCCAGACCAAGCCCTTGGATTATGATAAAAAGAATGATGAGGTGCCAATTTGTGTACCCCAGAGCCATGGTTACCAATGATGAGGAGAATGAAATTAACATTCTTGAAATCCATCCCCTCTAAAAGGTAATAATAAATGGGAGGATATTTAACCTCTACTATGAGATGAAGTCATGCAAGAAGGGAAGAGAAAGGATTATGATTACCTCCTCCTAGTCAATGATGAAGGGAAGGCTACATTGAAGCTATAGGTGAAGACACTCCTCAGGAAACATAGTGAGAAGTTAGAAGATATAATGGAGAATACAATTGAAAAATTCCTCCAAATAATAAATTGCACCCCCTACTTTAAAGAAGTGCATGTTATTTATGTAATAAAGTGTATCTTCTAACAAGAAGCCAACGAAAACTACTAAGGGACCTATAGTGTTCCCTACCATAACCCTTGTAGATATGAAGAGAGAGGTGAGCCTTGTACCCATAATAGATGAGAAAATTTAAGAAGATAAAGAAAGGATATATATCTTGTAAGGAGGTGAAGGAGAACAAGAGCTCAATACTAGGAATGTTTAGGAAGCCCTACAAATTGGCATGATTTATGTGTTACAAGTAATAGAGGAAATGGTGAGCCTAACATCTAGCACCACCTCATTAATTATCCTATCAAGGAAATTGACACTAATACCTAGGTATGAGGCTTCCCCTATAGCCCCTCAAACTATTGAGGAGAAAAGAGAGGCCTAGAGGAAGATGGGATTGAATGATGAAGATATCAACTGGACTTTGGCAGTTGAATAGAAGTGGAATCTTGACCAAAAATGAAAAAGGCCACGTTAGATAAAAATGACCCAAAGGTTCCCTCAAGCACAAGACCAATATATTATATAAGTGTCCCAATAGTCACCAAGTGACTCCATCAGACAAGCAAAATAAGCTACATAAGAAGCCTGCCCAGATAGTGAGGGGGTGTCTCAATATAAATAAGGTGATACTAGTACCATAGAGTAACAAAAAAATAATTTTGAGGAGCCCTAATAGAAATAAGGCAACACCAGCACTGATGGAATTACCCTAGAGGTAAGTAATGAAAAACCCAAAGATGAAGAAGCAAATGAGGGGGAAAAATCTAATTAAGCAACCCCCAAGGACCAAACAAGTGAATGCTTAAATGATTACATCAAAGAGAGTAGTGGAACTAGTAAAGAAGATGAAGAACACAAAGTGAAGGTTGTCAATGAAAAGGATGACAAAGAGATAAACATTAAAAAGAATATAAAATAATTGGGGGGACAAAGATATTTACATGTATGAAACTATGCTCCCTAAGCTACCACTAAAAGGATGCAGAAAGAGATCTCATTTGAGCTAGACCACTATATGGATGAGCCCCAATTTAAGGTGCTTAGACTAAATACTTCAATATATAAATATCTTGAAGATGGATAGGAATCACTTCTTATTAACCCATGCACTATGAACCCAGTCCAATAAAAAAATGTACTAATAAGGATGGCCATAAAAGTAATGTGTCTGAACATCATTAATGATGATAAGTTGAATAAGTGGAAGAGGCTCTTTAAGGAAGCCAAAGATGAGGTACATGACAATAGGTTCAAGTTATAACAACTTTATCATCATGTAAAGGTAACCAAACCATCTATTTTGGTTGGTTTCAACACTTTAGACCTTTCAGAGGTCGACAATATTTATGTGCTGGCAGAGCAAATGCTCCCAAAACTACAACCTAATTTAACACAAGAAAAAAAGGAAGACCCCTAGTGTCATGTTGAAGAAAGAGCTATCTGATAAGATCCAAGAGGTAGAAGACCTCTTCACAAAGTTGAAAAAAGGCATAGAAATATTAGATGCCATTTTATTAAGCTTCTACAACTAAGCCTCAGTAATAGAGGCACACCTAAAGTAGGCAAAGGATGAGAAAGAGTAGCTGATGACTCAAGTATATTTCACAAATAGGGTAGAATGGTTAAAAATCATGGGAAATGTGAATGTGATAAGTAATCAAATCAAGGACCAAGATTAGACCTTAGAAGAACTCTTCTATACTCTATAGACTAAGTCCTATGAGAAAAGAAATATATTAGACAAAAGTGTGGCAAAGGAGAAATCCAATGTAGAATCCTTTTGTAAAGAAATGGATAAAATAGATGTACTTTCACTCACTACTACACCCTTTAAGATAGACAACACCACACAAGAAATAAAGCTAGCCATGAATGGATTTGAAGACTTCAACATTAAACTCTAAGAGAATGTGCCTGAGTTCTATGCTCTTAATAGTTTGAGGGATGACTAAAGTTTTTATATGGGGTAAATGTTAGCTCCCTAACCCATAAATTAATATACTTATAGGATACATTACAAATTTTTTTCCAACTATCAAGTGGCTAACCATATCCAATATTTTCATGGCATCATCTAGGATTTGGATAAATGTGTTAAGTGTAACTTAGGGATCATAGAGTCATGGAGTCAGATGTTATGATGATTGAGTTCTAGATCAACCTTCAACATGTAACTTCCACTGTATAAAATATTCTCCTAAATGCTTATATAAGGATCTTGATCTAGAAGAGGAAAGAGGAGATGAAGAATTATAGTTAAGATCTAGCAAAATGACTTTGCCTTGTAAATATTGATCTAGATACCATTAAGGCTTTAAAATGGAATGTAAGCCACCTTGTCTCTAATTATATGTCCCTAAGCTCATCTATAAGGCTCTAGTTTTAAAATGTTATGATATGAATATAAACTCTATTATGGATTTTAATCAATGACTAATGATGTTACATTAGTTGAGATGTGTGTCTAGTTATACATATATTATAATATTTCCAATAAGATGTGTATGTTTGTAATGTCATACTTTTGATTGAATTATATTAATTAGTGTTTACACATTTTATAGGTTCACAGCTTTGCTAGTTTTGATACTTTAATGGAGTCCATATAATTTTCATGACATAATCATCATATTGTATGGAGGATAAGTATATATCTACACCAATAAACCAATCTCCATTTAAATTGCATCTATTTAATATGTGTAAAATCAGTCTTATGACTCTTCAAGTGCCTATATGACCCCAAGATTAATCCAATAGAGGCATGTGCCTATGGATATACCTTAAATTTTTAGTATATTGTTTAACTCCCCTTAATGAATCATTGTGCCATAGCACAACTAGCCCAATGTGGGCCCTAGTTCCTTCTCAACTACACTTAAAGTGAGCACATAAGGCCTATGCCTTATGTGGATTAATGTTAGTGTAGTCGAGTGTTTAAATATTGAGCACAAAGGGAGTATCCCATTTTTGCATCTAGTTGGAGTAAATTGAGACACTAGACATTTCGTAACACCTTTGTACTAGCTTACTCTTACCCCATGGCCATAGATTCAACACGTAATCCAAATTATTCAATTTTTCATATTATCCTACCCTATTATGCTAATGATTATAACCACCTTTAGGAAAATCATTGTGTTTCAATTTGTCTAGATGTTAATGATTATAATTTCCTTTGAGAAAATCATTATCTTTCCTCACTAGGGTATATTTTCATTGTGCTAATGATTATAATTACCTTTGGGTTAATCATTATCTCTCTCCACCCAACTGGGGCATTTTTTATTTAAGCTACTTGATTATAACAACATTTAGGAAAATCATTATTTCTATTTTCCCAAATGGGGCATTTTTTAATTCTTCTACTAATTATAACCTCCTTTGGGTAAATAATTATTTTTGTTTTGTTAATGATTATAACTACCTTTAGACAAATCATTATCTTTTTACTTTGTTATGCCAATGATTATAACTAACTCTAAGCAAATCATCCTTTTTATGTACCCAACTTGGGCATCTCACTATTCCACTAATTATAATCACCTTCGGGAAAATTAGTCTTCTCCACCCCTTTCACCTTTTGGTCTAATCTTCTTCCTTCTTTCAAAGGACTTATTATCAATTTTCTTTGTCCTCCTCTCTCTCAAAGGGGAATCAAGGGATAATCCATTGCCTGTTCGGGAATTAGGCATACAATACCTTCCCAAATATGGGAAAACTATAGACATTCCATTTTGTCAATAATGGGCTTTTGACTAGACTTAAGACTAATTTCTACCAAACATTGCAAAGTAATCCTATGAATCACTAAACATTTCAATTTTTTCCACACATCATTCATCAATGCTCATAATTATGTTGAGGCATCCCTATTTTGGGTATTGTACCACATGCAATAATAACCTCTCACATAGTCATCCTCAGTCACCTTGTGACCTAAAACATAGTATTTTGGCTTATGGACACATTAAGCAGGGTACTTAAACAATTCTTAAAAGAGATAAAAGGACAATAAATATTAATAAATTATTTAAACTAGATTAAATTCTTAGCTAAGTTGTCCATTTATAATTAATGAATATCTAAAAATGTAAATTTAAAAGTCCAAAATATCAAGCCTTTTTATCATTATATTTATGTGTTGTCAAGCTCTTCCAAAATATCTCAGAATATCTAATTTGAGATCCATGCCTAGTAATTAAAAATCATAATTACATAAAAAAGTTTAACTCAAATTGAGTTAGCCTCAACTCACCTAGGGTTAGTTTGAACTCATTACATGTTTAAAATCAACCTTAAATCACCTTAGGTGAGGGTCAACTTTTAGAGACTATAAATACAAGGCCATACCTATTGATCTATGAGCTTTGATAGTGTAGTGTTATTATGCAAGATTTCCCATACGCTTCATTAGTACAATGTTACCATGTCAAAAATCATAAGCCAATCAACTATGCCAAAGTTCCAAAGAGATAAGGAGAAAATGGAGATTCATTTATAAAGACTTTTTTATGCACAAAACCAAGCAAGCCACTTCAACAAGACGTTTTGGAGCTATAAGTAAGGCAAAAGCGTGATTTCTTTTATGTTCTAGTTATGTTTTCATGTGTATTCTTTTTACCTATGCTCCCACTAGTGTCTAATATATAATTTTCAAGTGTTTAGTGTGATATTTTATTTGTTTTATTGGAATAATAGAACACTAACCTTCCCTTTACGTATTTCTTGTTCACAATATGAAGGACATATTTATAGTAATGGATAGGTTATAACCCTTTTGTATTTGTATCTGACAAGGTCATCCACTATGAACCATTTTTTAAAAATTTATTTTTATAGATCAAATTTACACTCGTAAGAGGTTTATTCAAGCCCTCTCAACTTGATTTATGTAATGGTATTGATCCTAGGTTGTGGGTGATGTTTAGGTGGACAAAACCTCTAGGTTATAGGGCTAGATCCCCTTGATGTATCAATTAGGATCTAGTAATAACTTTATTGAAAAAGAAAAGGGAGAGAAGAGACATGAAAAAACCTATATAATGAGGTGATATACTAAATAAAACACCCACCACTTGACTATCATGCACTAAGAATAAATATTAGGCCTGAATCTGTTTACACTTCTCAAACAAGGACCTTCAAGCATGAGTGCTTCAAAATATACATGTGTTATAATGCATTAAATGAGAGGGTTAGTCAAGAGGTCTATACAAGGCAATAATGACTAAAAATCCACATTAAATCTATTCAAAACTAGATCAAACTCACCATGTGACTTGTAAGAAGACAATCCATTTGTAAATAGGTAGGAACAGACAAATGAGAGAGAGTACAATCACTACTACTAACATTCATCAATAATCATATAAGTACATTAGTTTCAAGAATGTAAGGATGTAATAATTAGCTTCATTCATTATAAAAAGTCATAGTACAAGTTTTTAGGTGAGAAGGGCTCTGCCATACTCAACAAAAGGATCCATATAAAGCCAAACAAGGTTGTATTTAGAGATAATAATAGGAGAGAAAGAAAAGGAAAGGGGTGTATAATAGATAAATTGAAAAGTGTCATTCATGAAAGAGAAAGTTACAAACAAGAAAGTTTGCAATTGAATAGTTATGAGGGTCCTCAACATGTGTCATCCTTTCCTAATCATGGTTTTCGAGAGAGTTGGCATATGAGACTTCAATGATTCATCATCTATTCAAAATGACCCAACTTGGCTAATGAGGAATGAAAAATGGCATTCTTGGTCATTAACCCACATTAACTTCCCTTTGACTTATTCTTTGACACCTTACATCAGTTTGAGAACCTCATTACTAACATTTCAGTGGTGATCATCACATAACTCTGTAGGTGTCTTGAAACCCATTTGGTCTCACTACACCTCTCTTGTTGAAAATCCTCAAATCTTCACTATATCCTCATGAATTTAGTATATATTCATGAAATAACTCTCTAATCATAAAAAAACTAAATCAACTCCCATGGATGCATCAAACACTCACAAACATTTCATTTTACACTTAAAGCCCATATTTGCCTTCAATTCCTTATAGCCCTCAAAACACACAAAGGTCATTTATAAAAATTAACAGATTATATTGGAAAGAAAATAATTTTTTTAGTACCCAGTATGACCTTATAGCTCTTCTAAAAATTTAATGTCTTCAGAGCAAGTGAAAGTATAATTATGTACCTATTTTACCTCTCTAATTGTCCCTCAATTAGGGCTCTAGGCCTAGAAACTAAGTTTTGACTTTAATAAATTCCCATATATGTGAACATACAATTAAATTTTTTTTCAAATTCTATACCCCTTGACCATGATCCATGTCAAATTTATGATTTCGAAACCTTGTATAGATGGGTGAATTAAGAAATGGCCAAAACCCTAACTTAGCTAATTGTTCATACTTAAAAGGAAATTTGAGTGGTTTATAAAAAAAAATTATATTCCATTGCCTAATTATGGATTTTTGAGGCCTGTACTATCATGGGAAAACTTAATATTATAGAATAAATATCTCTAAAATTACTCCATATGCCTACAATTGAGCTTCTTTGCTAGCAAAATCATGTATTTGTCACTTTTTGACCCCACATGGTGACTTGAATGGCTTATATATCACCTTGATAGACCTATGAAGGTTTTTATATGATAATGAAACCTATAAACCTATCTTGATAATCCTTTTTACTTGATTTTTAATCTTACCACAACCCTACATACTCACTATTAGGCCAACAACCTTGGTTGTAGGCTAATTTCATATGGTTTTATTCTTACATGTGCCAAACAATGGTTTAGTTAGGTGTTTAGGAGGATAACATAGGCCATATAATTATTTTCAAGCTATTTTAATCCAATTTAGTAACTTATAAGACCAATCTCCTCTATCAAGTCATTTGAAGGCTTCTTGGAAGCTTGAGACCTATTTGTAGAATTAGCAATGCTTAATAAATACTAGGGCATATTTCTATCTCCTAATGCAACAATGGAATTAAGACACCTATAGAATATATAAACACCATTTTGTCTAATAAAAAATTTTAATATATGAAAAAGAACAATAAATATCATCTCGAGCTAGGAAAACATTATTTAGTGACCTTAAGAGGTAGGTTTTTGGGCTTAAGACCCTCAAAAGAGTTTTTTAGCTGAAGATGATTAAAAAAAATTTAAAAATTCATATGAGGTTAAATAATACTTTTCAAACATCCTAACCCCTCCAATGGCTTATAACATACACAATGTCCTCATGAGAGTTTGTGATAAACCCTTTAAAATAGACTCTAATAGACTATTTTGGAAATTTTTCCTTCATTTCAAAACATCAAAAGGACTTGGATACATATTAAATGTAATCTGAGAATGTTATACACCATAATTTATATTCCAAGTCATCCACTTAAATCAACATTATATCCTTCTTCTCATTTTTTGTATCGAAAGTCTCTTCACTGGTTATAGGTGTGGACTAGGTGTTTAGACTATATTTCTTGGAATGAAAACCTGTTCAATGGTATATCTATCATGTTTATGTTATTTACCATGATATAAAGTTTCCTCATACTCTTTTTTATATCCTGTATGATTACATTTACTCACAAGTAATAAAACTTCTCCACAATTTTACACACAAGCCTTTATGTGTAGGTTTAGGCCTAAACATACTTATTCAAACTTGGAACCTACATCTATTTACCTTGAACATAATATTAGGATCATGATACATATTTAAAATATATGTAGTCATTATATTCACTCTTTATATTTCATGAATTCACACATAATTCACACCTTCATGAATTTACACATCATTATCATCTTAATAGGCATGTAGGTAGTAGTGGGTCTTTGACTGTGTTTTATCCTTTTTTACCCTAGTTGATCCATTTTTATTTTATATAAAATGTAATAACAATTTAAATATATTTATAGGTCCTTAAAAATATTCAATTTAAATTAGATACTCCTTTGAATTCATCACAATCACAATTTTAGTGTCATATAGTCCATGCTTAGCCTCACAATCCACTTAAAGTGTAAAGTGAGATAATGGTTTTAGAATTCAGGCTTCCATTAATCTATATATTCAAATAAAGGAATGATAATAAATATTAATATGGTTTCTTGACTAAATGTTATATTTTTTAAGTCTTATGAGTCTTCATGTTTTTGTACTTATAAGTCATACTATCCACCTACAAATCTGTGGACTTATGGGTAGACAAAAAATTCTTTGAACTCATTTGTGAGAAAATTTAGATTCTCAATCCTTTATCAAACATCATAAATCTTCAAAAACCACTTTTTTACATCATTTTTCACCCTCAAATTTTCCATTAGAGACATATTTTAGTGGGTAGACCTATGCATGCAAATTAGTTCTCTTTCGATGCACTTAGCCACTAGCACACTACTTGAGGTGGCTCTAATGGTTGACTTAAAAAGATAGATTCATTATGAAACTTTAGGAAAATATTAATTATTTTTATTAAAACCATTTAATCACAATAATGTTCATACAAACTTTAAAACACTACTTCTAACTTCATTGAAACTTGCACCTAGCACAAAAGAAGGTTTTTCTCACTCTCCACTATCACATGTGCCAAAAACAAATATGTAATATGATCTAAGAGGATTATATAAGGCCTAAAAACACTTTTTAAACTCTCCTTCATCACTAATGAGATCAAATTTTCATTTAATGTGCCCAAAATTGAGGTTACAAGGTCTAAAAAGGGTTTAAGACCACCCAAAATTAATAAGGATTGTTCATAAAAGACAGACCACCAATATAACTATTATGGCCATGAATGTTTAGGACATTAGGACCCCCTCCTATGGTAAAAATATTAGGTCACAACTCTCACTTGATTATAGAGAATGAGCAACTAAAGTTGGCCTGTGTGAGTTTGCCAAGGAAGTGATGGAGGAAAGGAAGTATTTTCTACCTTGAGTGGACCTGTGCCTATATTCCAAGCATGGATTTTACTTGTATAATATTAATAGACACTCCTAAACCATTTTAACCTTCAAATAATCCTTTTTTATCTGTACAAATGGATGACAAGCCTCTTTTAAGCATTAAAACTCAATTTCAACTAATTTCCTTCATTTGAAATTGACTTATCATCATTTCCTAAGAACCTTAACATTATATCATTATTCATAAATCATTTTAAAATATATTTCTCTATGGTTTTAACCCTTCTTTGGGTCTTAAATTGATTTTTGACAATTTTACACATGCAAGTGACATGTATAAGAGTTTAAAACATGAATTATTGACCTTGAACATAACATAAAACCAATTTAGTCACTTATACAGGCTAGAGGGAGGATTACATGACCTTTACACATGAAATATTACTTAAAATTACATCCTAAACCCCTAACATCTCTTGAACCTTCCTAAAACATGACATGAAGTGACTAGACAAGCTTAGGACTAGAATAGGTCATTACCTTAATTTTGTCAAATTTACCTTAAACTATGTTAATATGCATTAGAAAAGGAATAATTTTATGACCCTATCCTATTGTAGCCAAAAAAATTCTAAATTTTTTTGCAACCTCTTGGGGAAGCATGTTTTTCATGCTCATTAGACCAGTTGGTTTATCCTTCCATTGGTAAATGGAGTCACTTGCACTCAAAATTAGACATGAATTGACCTTGACCAAGATAAGACAATTGAATTGACCTCTAAACACACACAAAACAATAAAAACACATAAATAATAGGAATCAAGACAACACACACTTGTGCCAAGGCACTTAGGGAAAATAAATCAAGGACTACTAGATATAACTAACCTGCATATCCTCTTCCTCTAGCGTCAAATCGAAAGCTTCTTATATTATTTGCCTTATGAGATGAGACAAATTATGGAACAATCTATCCTTTGATTGTAGTATTTTATGGATCATGATTTTTTCTTGCCAACATGAATGGCATGCTCAAAATCTCTATGGCTAGCAATCAAACCTTCTTAATTCATTCCCATATCCATGTGTTGACTATGTGAGTCAAGGAAAAAATCATACTCATCCCAAGATTGGATGATTGGCACAAAAAATACCATTCTTACCTCATCAATAGGATATTCCTTCTTGATCTCTTAAAAACCTTCACTTAGAGAGCTATCATTTTGAAATAGAATGTTTGCCATATCATTAAGGGAATCTTTAAGATCACTTTATTCTTGGCCAACTAGCATATTTTCTTCTTGAATCATATATTTCTCTTTCTCATATTTAAAAGTGTAATACTCATAATATATTTCCATATCATGGATTTGAACTTCCTTGTGATGGCTGATCAAATTTTTTAGGTTGTTAAGAACCTTGAACTCTTGATCAACAACTTCCTCTTGTGGTGTTAGCTTACCAAGCTCTTCAAACTCATTGAACATGTCAAAGTAGGAATTCTACATGTCTTCACTTCCTCCTTGTACTTGTACATGAGTTATAACAAAGTCATCAATCATGATATTCTCTTCAAGATATTTCTCATGCATCTCTTGATCATGCTCATTGGTCAAAGACACATCATTAGCATTATCATTATGGGCTATAGGTTTACCATCTAGACTAGAGATTTTTTTTCTAAATATTCCCAAAAGGTAACTTCCTCTTCGGTACTTGAAATCAAGTCAATTTCAATACTATCATTACCATTTTATTAAGGGAAAACATGATAATCAGATGTTTCATATGCTTGAGTAGACTCATGACAAGGCTGTAAGCTCTCTTCTTCAAGACAAGACTAATCTTCTTCCTCCTCCATGAAGAATGGAATCTCATCTGCCCACTTGAGATCCATCACCTCATTTTTTAATTATTCAATCAAATCTGATTTGATTTATTCTTCATCAATTTATAATCCATACCAATCAATCTTGATCCACTTGATCATTTATAACATCTTGAAAATTGTCTAACTAATGTCTAAAAGGTAAAGGCTCATGTTCATCCTTGAAACATGATTGGTTGTATTCTCAAATAATGGGAGTGCCAATGATGATATCCTCTTCATGATCACTAGAGTCACTCTCTTTAACACACTCTTTAAATTAACCTACAATTACAACATCTTACTTTTCAAGGATGACCACCTCATCCCTATTTCTTGACAAGTTCTCTTTCTCAATTAAATGTCAATATGTTTACCTTATTTCACTTGTTTCTCCTTCATAAAATAAGAGTGTGGGATGGAAATAAACTTTATTAGCTTTATTGAAACCTAATAAAGTGTCTTTCCAACTTGGTATTTTAGGAAAACTAGGCTGATTGGATGCTTTGTGGATAGATGCAACATGAATGGTAGATGAAGGACTTGATGGGCTTGTAGGGTTTCTTTGATTGTACTCGAACATTATTCCTCCCCTTTGATATTTATCTTGTATGTGAAGAAATTATTTCTAACTTAGTAATACTTTTGGTGTGACTTTTACAACCTATTCTCTCTCTCAATTTGGATGTGTATAGGATAAGATTCATTCTCTAGGATAGGCATAATATAATCAAGAGTCATGGTCCAATAAGGTCTCCAAGATGGAATGGTCTTGGGATATTGAGTAAGGGTGAATGGAGTTGGAGTAAACATAGGTTTTTCTTTGGAAAAATAAGTCTTCCAACTTAGAATATTAGATATAATAGACTCATTAGGAGATATATTAAGCTTATTTTGATCTTGTATTATATCTTGGAGGAGATTTTGAGAAAAATAAGGTTGACTTGGGTAAGAGG
>JARHVA010006154.1:175000-270000 GCA_037957365.1 Torreya grandis | reverse complement strand
TTTATTCTAACCATCTAATCTCAATATGGCTCTTACAAAATCCAAAACAATACCTGTAACTTCATTGAGACCTGCACTTAGCATAAAATAAGGTTTTTCTCACTCTCCACTACCAAAAATACCAAAATAAAGATGGAATATTATATAAGAGGATTTTATAAGGCCTCAAACCACTTTAAAAACCCTCTTTCATATCTAACAAGTTCCCATTTTAACTAAAAGTTCCCAAAACTAAGCCTACAAGTTTAGATATGGTTTAAGACCACCGTGACTTCTTAAGGATTGTTCATAAATGAGCGGGAAAAAATATAATTAATATGGATATGAATTTCAATTCTATTAGTACTGATTCCTTTGGTTAAAATTTTAGGGCACAACTCTCACTTGATTTTACAAAATGAGCACCTAAATTTGGCCTTTGTGAAATAAACAAGGGAGAGATGGAGGAAAAGAAGCATTTTTTGACTTGTGTGGACCTATACATACATTAAAATCATGTATTTGAATTTTGGAATATTAATAGACACTTATGAACCATTTTAAACTATAAATAATGCTTCTTGATCTATACAAATGGATGATAAGCATCTTTTAAGTGTTGAAACTAAATTGTAACTACTTTTATTCATTTTAAAATGACTTATCATCATTTAATTCCAAAATTAACATTATATAATTATTAATAATTAATTTAAAAATGTATCTCTACTTGTTTTTCACCCTTTTGGGGTTTTAAAGTGATTTTTGACAATTTACACATGCAAGTGATATGTAAAAGAGTTTAAAACATGACTTATTGACCTTAAATTTAACATGAAACCTATTTTGGAACTTTTACATGATATATGGAGGATTAAATGACCATTAAACATGAAATATTAATTAATGAGACATCCCAAACCCCTAACATCTCTTGAACCTTCCTAAAACATGACATGAAGTGACTAGATAAGCTTAGGACTAGAATAGGTAAGTACCTTAATTTTGTCAAATTTATCTTAAAATATGATAATACACATTAAAAAAGGAATAATTTTATGACCCTATCCTATGGTATCCAAAATTTGACTAACAATTACCATTAGGCCTATAACTAGACTGACCTAGTTCTATAGCATGTGTTGTAACTTTTGCAACTAGGTCGACCACGGCTGACTTAGTAGGTAAAATGAGTATTTTATTAGTTAGGGGTTATTTGAAAGGATATTTTTTATAGAGTTGGATAAATGAGGCTTATTTTCTTAAGGATTTTTAAAAGTAAGATTTATGATGGGTTCAAGTATGATAGAGTTAACCAAAAATCTTATGAAGCACCAATGGTCTACCCACCCTTTCCTAATACACCTTTTAAGGCATACACTCAGAGAGATTAAAAATTGACAAGCTACTATAAGAGATAAAGTGTCAATAAATGATAAATTTTTAAAATATTGTACATATACATATGCCCTAGTTGAATCTCATCATGCGTCATAATAGTGTAACATGGGATGATGCTTCAAGAAATAACATAAAAATTAAAAAAATGAGATAATTAAAATGAAGTATGTAAATAACACTTAAAGTAAATAAAAATAGTTGAAAAAACATATACATACTTTTAATTATCATTCCACTAGATTATTGCATGCAAATACCATAATCTCGATCTTGGAGGGTGAAATACCTACATTTGAGAAACCCTAAGGATATAAGTCTATAAATAGAAGTAATGCATGTGTATACAAGATGGTCAAATTATAAATTAATAACTCTAAAAAATGATTAAATTACTTGGAAAATTGGAAATCTGATATCACAAAGGCTAGCTTAGAACCAAAATACCAAACATGTAATGAAAAATGATGAAAAATGAAAGTATAACATACTAAATTATGTGAAAAATCATGTAAAAAATTGTAAGTAAATGAAACATCAATGTGAAAAAAATAAAAGAAAGATATATAAGTAAATTAAACGTAACGTCATGTCAAATAAGCATTTCAAATCAAAATCAAAATGTAAGATAATCATGTCAAGTCAAAAATTAATAAAAACATGTAAGCATGTCAAATTTTAGACGTAATATAAGTGAATTCCATAAAAATCAAACAAGAACATGATGGATAAATGAAAATTCAAATATCTAAATAATAATGACTCCAACTTAATGTTTGGTCTAGGATATGATGCAATAAATCATAACCACCTAATGGCATGAAAATGAAATGGTGTGGTAAGAAATGTGAAGGGGTGTTTGTGAGTAAACCTTGGTCCTATCTGAGGTATTACAAGGCAACTCAAGAAATAGAAGCAAAAAGGCATATGAAGGGAAAT
The DNA here is from genome assembly GCA_037957365.1 of Torreya grandis. NCBI lineage: Eukaryota > Viridiplantae > Streptophyta > Pinopsida > Cupressales > Taxaceae > Torreya > Torreya grandis. Next base: position 267,684 of record JARHVA010006154.1, on the reverse strand, counting down.
GTGATAAAGGATGTGATCAATTAAAATTTATACCCATCAATAGGAATATCAATAAAATATAATGTAAATAAATAATGTGAGGTTGCACATGGGTGATGTATAAATCCTTAGTAAGATTAAACACACTAGGCAAGTGAAAAAGTATAGAAACTATCAAAATAAAAGACCTAAGACACTCCAAATAGTGAATGTAAATATTGGGATAAAAATTGAAGTACATAGATCATCCCATGAAGGCTATATGCATGAAAATTAAAATAGATCCTACCTTCCCACAATGTGTTCCCCACTCTTCATGATACCTTATAGATCTAGGTGTCACTATGAATATTAGGTACTTATGTGATAAAATAGGTGTCAATATAAGTATATGATATAATGAGACTTCCTATCCTATGTTAATAGCCTAAAACACCCCAATGGACCTTAGTTATCATGTGGATAACTATGGATTTTGAGTTTTGACTAAGATAGGTTATATGCCAAAGAAGAATCATGAATTTTGTTGTTATTTTGAATTTATAATTATCTTTTTATCATCATCTTTGGTTTATTTTATGATTTAGATTTTAAATCTTTTGATTTTTTATATTCTTCCTCTATACAAAGTCATAGAACTAATCATGAATTGTCAGGAATCTAGAACAACAAACATGCTCTGACACCACTCGTTAGGATCTTGCTCCTCAGAAAGAGCACAGTATGACTACCAAATATAAGCAATTGAATATGCGGAAATAACCAGAAACACAAGTAACTAGAATTCACCAATAGCACAGAATATGAGAGACAATACACTATCTTGTATTAACACTATACAGAAAAGAATACATCAAAGAGCCGCCACACTCTTTCACCTTACAGAGATTCGCCACACCTCAAGTGTACAGTAAATCTTCTCACACACACTCTCCTACACAAAAACGGTCCCAACAACCAACTCACACACAGAATTGGTGTTCACCTCACCAACCAGTCAGTAATAACCCTGCCGGTACACCAAGCACTCTATAGCACTTCAAGCTGATCTCTCATGAACCTGCAACCTGCAATTCAAAGACCAAACTTACATGTAGATCCCCAATGAGCTTGCAACAACCTGCAACTCATAGATCTTACAACTAGAAGGAACTCTTCCTTTCTATCTCATTCCTTAAACAATACATGCCAATGGGTCTATAAATAGATCCCTAACTCAAACACTAACTTAGACTCTTAATTTAGACAATTATCCTCACAGCCCAAGACTCTGGCTGGTCTTGACATGCAAACTCATCGTTCACTTAACTAACTATCCGTGAAACGAACACTTTGGGAACACACAGGCGACCAACGTCGGTCCCTGCTGGTCTGGTTCTGCTGACGTCGGCCGACTTTCTACCGTCGCTGGTGGCCTTCTGCACTGGACTCTGTCGACGTCGGTCCTGCTGCCGATGCCGGTTCCTGTAGAACTCAGTAACCATCTGTTCCTAGTTTGCAAAGGTTGAAGCTTTTAGCTCCACAACCTAACAATCTCCCACTTGGAGATAAACAGCTGCAACCTGTACCTATACCTGTACACCGTCTAGTTTGTTTCCTTGGCTTTGTATCCCTCCTCAAGATCACTCTTGAAGACCAACCACCACAAAATCCGTGATGCAAAATCTGTCATCCAAATTACCTGCCACATCCGCATCTACAACCATGTAGAAAAAGAACTTGACCCTGCATAGCATGTGCACCTGCTGCTGGTCCCACTGAACTGCCCTTCAGTATTACTCTCCCGGATTGACTCCAAACTTGTGACAACTCCCACTGCTTGGGAAAACTCAGGTTTAGTACATACCATGCACTCAACCTCATTATGTGAATCAAGACACCTGTTTTATGAACTGTCTAACCATCGGCGTGCTAACCGGCTTCACACAATCATCTTGAAACAAAGTCAACAAGACCTCCATGTCTCTAGAACACACTCATGCCAAAGAATCTTGCTGCTCCCAGATTCTCCATGACATACACCTGAACTAGCTTTACCTTTAGTTCAGCAATACCTGTATATGTAACCCTGCAACAAGCACATCATACAGAAAATAGAATAGTGTAGCTAATACTATCCAACCTGGTAAAGAGAAACACAATGATCAAACCTCCATTGCCCTGCAGCTAAAACAAGATCATATACCCTGATCTTCCATCTCACGTATCCATTTCCGCTCTTCTTCATCCTCAACATCCATTCATCTCTCAGTGCTTACTTCCAGCTGGCAACACGACCCAAAACACCTATTTGGTTCTCCACCAAGGAATCACATCCTCATCCATGCCAAGCTCCCACTATTTCCTGGATCTACCTGTTCTGCTTCTTCAACAACTTCCTGGTCCTATGCCATAAGTGAGCAACAAGTAGTGTAAAGAAGGGAAATGACGAATTTAAGAACTTACTTACACCTTCAGTCCTCCATATGGGCGCTTGAGACTCCATGACAACTCGCTGTCCACCCAAAATTCGTCTCAGTAACCGATGCTGATCACATCTCAGTCTACAGCCGACCGATGTCGGTTCCCTGCGACTGCCTCCTTGCCGACGTCGGTTTCCCCTAGCCGACGCCGGTCTCTGTCTGCCCTGAGTCACCGACGTCGGGCTGCACATAGCCGACGTCGGTCCCTGTCTGGATGCCGACGCCGGTTTTCCTGCCGACGTCGGTCTCTGTGTTTTTCTTGTGAGACCTGACTTTTTCCCACGAGCTCTTTTTGGATCAAAACCTTGTCCAAATCACCCTTGCTCTGCTCAGAATTCCTCTGCACCTTGTGCTGAACTCTGTCCGTCACTTTCTCCTTGAAAACCAAGGCTTTCCCGTTCTTGTCACTAACATCAGATTCCTCAAGAAACCTTACCTTCTTCTTCTGCATACAGAAACCACGATCCATGCCTTCCAAATCTGAAAGCATATTCTTTGACTCAAGAACCAGCATCTCCTTCTTATCTATGTGACCAAGCCTATCAAGCCACATCTCTGAATCTACAGTTGAAGTAGATAACCCAGAAAGAGAATCAGTAAAACAAGTAGATAGATAAAGCGTACCTACTTTCTTACCTCTAGCTATAACAAGTGTACCCTTGGTAACCTTCCAAGAGTCCGCTGTGAGAGTTACTGTGCAACCCTCTTCACCCAAACTTCTAACAGAAATCAGATTCCGCTTCAGAACTGGGACATGCATGACCTCCTTTAACACCCATGTGTCACCTGTCTGCAATTTCAGCTTCACTTTGCCTTTGCCAACAATCTGACAAGACTTACCATCCCCTACACAAATTTCTCCAAAGTCTCCCTGGACATATTCATGAAAAAATTCTCTATGTGGAGATGCATGAAAAGAGGCACCAGAATCTAATACCCAAGATTCTACTTTATCCAAAGAACATACCAGAGCATCCTGTGCAACGTAGCCTGCAACATCTGCTTCTTCTCCATGTTCTTCATGATGATCTTCACCCGATCTACAATCTCTCTTTAAGTGCCCTTGCTTTCCACATTTCCAGCAGGTTATTCTGCCATACCTGGACTTGGATCTCTTGCCTGTCTTCGACCTTGATCTCCCACGCTCTGTCCTCTCTCTTGGCCTTCCTCTTCCTTCAACACTCAAAGCATTTCCAGATAATTCACCTGTGCTTTTCCTGCGTATCTCTTCATTCAAGATTACACTCACAACATCATCCACTTTTAAGACTTTTGAAGGAGACACAATGTTAGAAACTGCCATTACCAAACCTTCCCAACTTTCAGGTAATGAACACAAGATTAAGAGAGCTCTAAGTTCATCATCAAATACAATATTAACTGAACTTAACTGGTTTACCAAACCATGGAAATCACTAAGATGGCTATGAACAGATCCACCTTCCAACATTTGCAAATTAAATAAACGCTTCATAAGAAATACCTTATTTGAAGCCGAGGGTTTTTCATACAAATTTGCCAAAGATTTCATCAACTCCACCGTTGTCTTACACTGTGATAAGCTGGAAATCACAGATGAATCAAGACTCAATCTAATAGATCCCAGAGCCTTCCGATCAAGAACCTCCCATTCTTCATCTTTCATATCCAAGGGTTTGCTAGCAACCCCACCCAACGGTAAGTACAAATCTTTCTGATACAGATAGTCCTCAATCTGCATCCTCCATAATTGGTAGTTCTTGCCATTAAACTTTTCCATTTGTAGTTGACTATTTTCTGCCATTGCTCAACTCCCACTCAAACAGAAACCCTGTGAGTAACCTGTAATCAAAACACACTACCCAGATCTACACCAATCTGTTAGTATCCCAACCAAAAGCTCTGATACCACTTGTGAGGAATCTAGAACAACAAACATGCTCTGACACCACTCGTTAGGATCTTGCTCCTCAGAAAGAGCACAGTATGACTACCAAATATAAGCAATTGAATATGCAGAAATAACCAGAAACACAAGTAACTAGAATTCACCAATAGCACAGAATATGAGAGATAATACACTATCTTGTATTAACACTATACAGAAAAGAATACATCAAAGAGCCGCCACACTCTTTCACCTTACAGAGATTCGCCACACCTCAAGTGTACAGTAAATCTTCTCACACACACTCTCCTACACAAAAATGGTCCCAACAACCAACTCACACACAGAATTGGTGTTCACCTCACCAACCAGTCAGTAATAACCCTGCCGGTACACCAAGCACTCTATAACACTTCAAGCTGATCTCTCATGAACCTGCAACCTGCAATTCAAAGACCAAACTTACATGTAGATCCCCAATGAGCTTGCAACAACCTGCAACTCATAGATCTTACAACTAGAAGGAACTCTTCCTTTCTATCTCATGCCTTAAACAATACATGCCAATGGGTCTATAAATAGATCCCTAACTCAAACACTAACTTAGACTCTTAATTTAGACAATTATCCTCGCAGCCCAAGACTCTGGCTGGTCTTGACATGAAAACTCATCGTTCACTAAACTAATTGTCCGTGAAACGAACACTTCGAGAACACACAGGCGACCGACGTCAGTCCCTGCTGGTCTGGTTCTGCCGACGTCGGCCGACTTTCTACCATCGCCGGTGGCCTTCTGCACTGGACTCTGTCGACGTCGGTCCTGCTGCCGACGCCGGTTCCTGTAGAACTCAACAACCATCTGTTCCTAGTTTGCAAAGGTTGAAGCTTTTAGCTCCACAACCTAACATGAATGAAATATCTAATAAACACAAAACAACTTACACTTGGTCACTAGATAAAATGACCTAAAGACCATGGTGTCAAATATTCCTATAATTTGACAAAATTAAGTGTGCAATCTCAAAACTAACCTATGTGTGCCTCAAATGAAAGTAAATAAAGTAAATATGGGGATCTTGAGATATACTTCCATGTAATATGTGATACAATGATGAATATGCTTGTAGCTAATCACAAGGAAATAAAAGAGTACTCCAAAAGGTATATGGTTATGCTATGATAATCATGTCACTAAGGAAGTTATACTAACCTATAAGTGATCTAACACAAGTGATGATGAAATTAGTAGTCATACGTAAAGAGGGGGAAATCAAATAAAAACTAATTAATCATAAATATACTAAGGGAATTAATGACATAAATATGATAAAATTAAAATCAATGAAAACCCTAAAGGTGCTACCTAAGAACCAAAAGGGAAATAAATGTCTAAATTAATGTGATATCAAACAAAAGCACCAAAAATAAACAATGGTGTAAGTAAATTAAAATAAATGAAATAAAACACACAAAAACAAAGAAACATGAGACAAAAATAACTATCAAAATATATGACAATGTCTATATTAACTATGAGAATGTTAAAAACAATCTTATGTGTCTCTAAAGGTTTCTTGAAGTTCAATTTGATTGTTGTTTTGAAATCTAGAAGAAGAGTAGGCATCATATGATGACCCAATGGGTAATATAATTTATGGATGGGAATTACAAGATATCTGAAAGTATCAAGTTATATGTGGATGGGAATCACAATATGCCCCAACATGTGATGTGGAGTGAGGTGAAATTAAACTTTTTAAATGAATTACATCGAGACAATAGGTACAGTTTGAGAGAGGTAACTGTATTGTATGTTGGATTTTAAGGATGTTAAAATTGATGTAGGATGTGTAGGATAGGTCTAAATATTTATATAATCTAAATGAAGACCATTTAATATTTTGTTTGGAGTATGAATTTGATATAAGTGGTCCTTGGATTCATGTGACCTAAGCGGCTAAGGTTTGATAAATGAAACCACATGTTTGAGGTTGTTCATGTTAGCTAATATTTCCTTATTGTTGTAATAAGAAGGATAAACAATAGTTTAGATGAAATTAGTAGATTATATGGGATTAGGAGCGTGTTGAAATATATCATTAGTTTTTTTTTATGTGATTGTGATTCTTTAGATTACGATTACGAGGCTTGAAGATAGTATTGATAACATTGTCGATCTAAAAACTGGGTTTACCTTTTAGATAAATCAAAATAATTTTTTAAATTCGGATACTAAAATTCTTAATTTCATAAATTAGAATAGAATTAGATGCATAATTCTCAATTTCCTTTAAATAAATTAGAAATTATATTTAATATTCAAGAATCAAACCTGAGTGAATAATAACTCAAGAAATATGATTCTACATTCACTAATATGTGAACAGTAATTATCCCCCTGATAATAAATAATGTTTTATTCAAAACATATTTTAAAAATATAATAAGTCATTTTCCAAAATTAATTAAAAAAAGGAATTGACTTTTAAATCTGAATGTGAATTGTCTAAATAATTTTGAATATGAGTATTTTGTAAACTCAACAAACTTTATTGTTCAGATTAAACATTTCATTCATATTTTTTCATCCCTTCAAATAGTCTCTTATCCAATTTCCCATAATTAATTCTAAATATCAGTGAATAATTTAAAAATGAAAAAATAGTAGAAAACTAACAAAATAGAGATAAAAGATTGTTTATAGGGTTCACCAATTGACTATGTCCCTAGGTTCATTTAAACCATTCCATATAAATAAGATGTAAATATATAATTTTAAAACTTACATCCCTATATGGATTAATAAATCATTTATCTCTATGTGATATGAGTAACTTGTTTGTAACACATAAATGTTCTTCTCTTCACGCAAATAAATACCTGTAATTGTTTATAACTCTCTTAAATAGGCTATTAATTTTCTCAATATGAGGAAATGATATTCTCAAGGATTTATAAAAATATCTATAGGCTAGAAATGACTTAGGGATAAAATTAAAAATGGTCAATTCACTGATTTAAATAACCTATGTTCTTCGAGAAAAATAGACCTTCATCTGTATGGATCATCCATGTTTGAAATTCTTGGTAACATTCCTTCTCTGTCAAAAAATAAGAAACCTATCCATATATTTTGGTTTTTAGTTTCTCTCTATAAGCTTTCTGTAAGTTGTTTTCAGAATAATAATAATCCTTAATATCTAAAAACTGGCATATAACCAATATTGACTAACAACTATTTCTACCCTAAAATATGAATATCTTTGAAATAGGTTGCATGCATTTAATAAAGAATAAAATATCATAAATAATGGGTAATTTCAACACAAATATTTATTTAATAAATCACTTCTTGATCCGGGCAACAATTCATATGACAATTCGGGTGATAGGTCCACCCCAATTGATGATGGAACTTTCCAGAGCCATAACTTTTGCACTGTAGCTCTAATTGACTCACCATTTGAACTGTTGGAAATATAATAATGAGGGGAACATGATGAGATGGAATTGAGATCTAATAAATGAAGTTTGACCCCATATAACCCAATGGAAGTGTCTCAAATTTCAATTTTAGTAGTGCAGTCTAAAAATAGTAAGTTTCTAAAAATAATAATTCCTCAAATTTTGTATTATTTTAAATCATGGAACTCAACGAATTCATCTCCCTCAATATTGGTGACCTTACACATCCTCCCCACACATTCAAAATCATGTATAAATGAATATGTAGCCTACAATGGAAATCAGACATCTCTTCTTAGAGATAAGCATATGTTTGGGTCTACAAATTTGATTAATTAAACATCTCTTTTCAGAGATATCATTATTTGAATTGTTTTGTTCTTTTTTATTTAATTATCTTTCAACCAAAGCTTTCTATTTTTGGATCACTTCCCAAAATAAAATTTAAAAAAACAACACATCATCCATTTAACCATCCATGTCAGGAGGGGTGGATAATGTGCATGTTTAGAGTTGAACATAAATCATATCCCATGCATGTAAAGAGGATTATTTAAATTAAAAAATAGGTAAAAGGATAATGTTTATTAAAATAATATACCATGTAACTAAACTCACCCCCCCACCACCAATCCAAAGTTACACGTGAAAAAAGGTAAAAAGGAAATATTAGGGTTTTTAAAGACATGTCCCACATAAATTAGTTAAACATATCCCATTATTACAAAATACACCCTAATGCAAAGTAAATGGCAATGCAAATGGTAAATGGTAATGTGTAATAAATATATTTTATAACTTTTAGTCTTAAAACATATCCCACTTAAATTAAAACCCATACATAACCATCTATGAGGGAGTGGGGTGGATTAAAAATTTGTGATTTGGAATAATTGTCCAAGGGAATAAATAGAATATTAAGTTGGGATTTTTTTTAAATGAATAATATTTAAAATTTGGGATTTAATTAAATTATATTTAATTAAAATATATCCCATGATTTTTTTTAATAACCATTACATAGGATATTAGGATTATTTTGGAAATCAGAAAATGGAGGAATTACAGTGGTAAATTAATTAGATACATGGAATATCTTAGTGTCTTAATATAATTATGTAGTAAAGTTGATAAAATTGGATGTTGAATAGCTATGGGAATGTGGGTAAATGGCTAGTTTAGTCCTACATCTACAACACAACACCCATCAGCAACATAAAATAATTCCAATATTAAAAGTAATTGTATCAACTATTTATATTTTTACCACATGTCAATTTTCCATTACAACACTTGTCCTTCCAAAAACTTTCAAACCATATAAAAATCCTCTACATAAAACCTCTCTAATAAGAGGCTTTTGGTCTCCAAAAGTCCAAATAATCTAACTAACCCAAAAATCTCTATGAGTTTTCTTCTTGCCATTGACAATCTTCATGCACTTCTTCCAAACATACAAGAGTCAAAAATAAAATATGAAGGAATTTGGAATTCAATACAAAAAAAATCCATTTCAAAAAAATATTAGTTAAATAATATGTTATAAAAACTTCCTTACAAGAATTTAAATATCTAACTAAAACGGTAACCTGATTATGAAGAGTAAAATAAACTCTTTACCCATTCTACCAAAATTATTTGTTACCTAAATAGTCACAACATCTAGCAGATTATCTCAACCTCTGCACTATATAAATACTAAGGTATTCTCCTTGTTATATCTAATATATCACACCAAGGAAATCAAAATGTACATATCCTATAAGATTTACAAATAACTACAACATGTGTATACTTGCATTTACAAACGTTGCCCATAATATTGTGGGACTTAAACATTTTTGCAAAGTATAAAAATGTGCAATTAATTTTGTCTATCCTAAGGTTATAATTGCATAATATACATAATACATGAAATAATAATCAAGGAAAATAAATGTGATAACCATCCTATCAACAATATAGTTAACTGATGTATCCTTAAAACTGATTATTAAATCTTTCCTTGTCCCAATCAAAATCTAATGTCAACTTATAGAATTTTGATAATAAGATACTCTTTACAAACCCATGACTCTACAATTAATTATAATGGGGAGGAGAAAATAAATAATTTCAAACCTGTCTCAAGGTTACCTTCACCATCTGAGTACTCCTTGATTCATACCTCCAAAATTCATCCAACTGAAATAGGAGATAGCAAAATATCTTCAAAACAAAACATTATAAAAATTCTTTACCTAGACATAATAGTTAATAATTCTCTCAAAATAGTGTTGAAGATAGACTAAGCATACTATTCCATACTATAGTTATGTTTTTTTACAAAACTATTCACTCAAACTATTTTATCCATAAGGGTTATTCCCTCTTAATGGTTTCCACAACTGAATAGGAGGTGGTTTCATCTTTAAAAAAGAAATATCTATATTAATAAGAGTTAGATGATTCATCTTAATTTTCAAAAGGAGTTTTAAAAAACCTTCAAAAAAAGACATAGTTTATTCCCAAAGCAACCTTACACAAAGGATTCAACCAAAATTGTGCAAACATAGTTACATTTGAAAATAAATTATACCTCTGAAGAAACTATGAAGTGCACCTATTGAGTATTGGTTGACATATTATTGGTGTTTAAAAAAGTTCATTTTTTATTCTTTCAACTCTTAACAAAGATATAAAACATAAACAAACTTATGAACCAATTAAAACTCAATCCATAAAATGCAAATACCTATTGAATTTTTTGAACAATGCCTTAATTGCCATTTTCATATCTTAACATGGAACTAGTCTTTTCACGTGTTCCTGTAGGATTCTAAAATATGATTAGTTATAAAAAAATAAAGGCTACATAACTAGTTATCAAAGATCAAAATATTGTGTCAATACCTATATAAAATTAGATTTCCATCGTACCTTAATCTTTCTTCTATGTAAGAATGGTATAGGATTGTAACTAGTTTATCTTGGATGTGCATCACTAAAAATGCCTTGCATTTCATCTAAATGTTCCCAAGATATAAAGACTTATCCTTTGACAACATCTCACATCTCAAGTGATCAGGTACTATGTTCTTCATTCATGTTGATCCTATGGGACTAGTGATTCTATAACTTTGGTTTTTAGAATCTTGTCCTCTTCTAGTGAATTGGAACACCTTCCAATTTTCTTTTGCACTAGACAACTGGCATAATCAAATCAATAGAAGAATAAAAACCAATATTTGATATTCAAAATGTAAACTAAAGTATATCAACAACTGAAATAAGTCCTATAATCACTTTCTCTAATACCAAAAATGATCTAAAAACTAGGTTTACCTTTTAGATAAATCAAAACAATTTTTTATAATTGGATACTAAAATTCTCAATTCCCTGAATTAAAATAGAATTGGATACATAATTCTTAATTTCATTTAAATCAAATATAAATTGGATTTAAGATTCAAGAATCAAACCTAAGTGAATAATAAATCAAAAAATATGATTCTACATTCACTAATCTATGAATAATAATTAGCCCCATGCTAATAAATAATTTGTTATTAAAAATAGATTTTAAAAATATAATAAGTCATTTTATAAAATTAATTAAAAAAGGAAATGAATTTTAAATATGAATGTGAATTGTATGAATAATTTTGAATGAGTGTTTTGTAAACTCATCTAACTTTATTGTTCAGATTAAACATTCCAATGATATTTTTTATCCCTTCAAATAGTCTCTTATCCAATTTACCATAATTAATTTCAAATATCATTAAATAATTTAAACCTGCTAAAATACTAGAAAACTAATAAAATAGAGACAAGATATTGTTTATAGAGTTCACCAATTTTCGACGTCCCTGGGCTCATTTAAACCATTCCATATAAATAAGATGTAAATATAGAATTTTAAAACTTACATCCCTATATGGATTAATAAAGTTTGTAGCTTTGTGTGATATGAAGAAATCATTTGTAGCACATAAATGCTCTTCTCTTCACCCAAACAAATACCTAAAAATACTTATAAATCTCTTGAATGGGTTATTAATTCTCTCAATATGAGGAAATAATATTCTCAAGGATTTATAAAAATATCCTTGGCTAAAAATCTCTTTAAATTATACAAGCTAAAAAGGACTCAGGTATAAAATTAAATAGGTCAATTCACTAAATTAAATAACCAGTGTTCTTTAAACAAAATAGATCTTCATCTATATTAACCGTCTATGTTTGAAATTCTAAGTAACATTCCTTCTCTATCAAAAATTAAGCAACTTGTCCATCTCTGTTGGTTTTCAGTTGATCTTGTAAGCTCTCTATAAGTTGCTGCTAGAATAATAATAATCCTTAATATTTAAAAATTATCATATAACCTATATTGACTAACAATTTTTTATTTTTACCCTGAAATACAATTCTCTAAACTAAGTTACATGTATTTAATGCTTCAAACCACGTCAAGTGGATAAGAAGATCATAGATTGATCCTTAACCCTCTTAAACCAACACCAAGATTTATTTAATAAAGCACTTCCCAAAATTTAAAAAAAAAAAAAAAAACCAATGATCATCCATTTAACCATCCACTTGGGGGAGGGGTGGATAATGTGCATGTTTAGAGTCAAACATAAAACATATCTCATGCATGTGAAGAGGATTGTTTAAAATCCAACATAGGTAAAAGGATATGTTTATTAAAATAATATCCCATGTAACTAAACTCACCCCCCCCCCCCCTCCCCCACAATCTAAAGTTCCACATGAAAAAAAGGGTAAAAAGGAAATATTAAAAACCTTAAAGACATATCCCACTTAAATTTGTTAAACATATCCCATTATTACCAAATACACCATCATGCAAAATAAATGGTATTCCACAAGGTAAATGGTAATGTGGAATAAATAAATTTTATAACTTTTAGTCTTAAAACATATCCCACTTAATTTAAAACCCATACATAACCATTTATGTGGGAGTGGGGTGGATTAAAAATTTGGGATTTAGAATAATTGTCCAAGGGGATAAATAGAATATTAAGCTAGGATTTTTTAAAATTGAGAAAATTTAAAATTTGGGATTTAATTAAAATATATTTCATGAATATTTTTATAACTATAATATAAGATATTAGGATTATTTTGGAAATGGAGGAATTACGATGGGAAATTAATTGGATATGTGGAATATCTTGGTGGCTTATTATAATTATGTAGTAAAGATGATAAAATTAGATGTCGATTGGTTATGAGAATGTGGGAAAATGGCTAGTTTAGTCTTGTATCTACAACACAAAACCCATCATAAACATAAAATAATTCCAATATAAAAGTAACTATATTCACTCTTTATATTTTTTCCATGTGTTGATTTTCCATTACAACACTTCTCCTTTCCACATTTTTTCAAACCATATAAAAATCCTCTAGATCAATTGTTGAGTGAGAGTGTCAATATTGAAATGTTGTTCTATCAATAAGGTAAGAAGGAATAAGAATTATCATGATCATGACTTATCTTAGCATACCACCAATAAATCTTATTGGGATTGTACCATTTTGGAGAAGGTTTGGAAGGATCAAAGCTCATGGGTTTAAAGGATGGAAATTTCTTTTTAAGTTATTCTAGACTCAAGGGAAGTTGGGTTGGGTTAAAATTACTTAAATTGGATGATCTATTTTGAGTTTAGGGAGGCTTATATGAATCAATGTTATGACAAAATAATTGGAAACATTTCTTAGTAGTTTTTTGAGGTGATTGAAATTGACTCATATAAAGTCTTGCCTTTTTTCTTGGTCTAAGGTATCTTCTAAATTATTAGGGGAAAGCATCTATAATTTGTATTTAAAATGAGTTTTAAGATCAATAATAAATATTTTTAAAATATTATGATCACTCATGTTATGGCCTATTTTGTGAGATAGAGACTTTCATCATTTGATTAAAGGGTGAGTATATTTGTTAGGTAGTTGCTTAGCATTGATGAAGATGCTAAGGTTATTTATAAAAAGATCATTGTGTTGAAATTATTTAGTTAGAGAATTGATTAAATCTTATAGTTATAATATGAAATGTTGAGTGAGTTGATTATACCTTTTTAAATCATTTCCAATTAATGTTTTGACAAGTTTATTAGTAGAAAAAGTGTTAGTTTGAACCCATTCCTTGTATATATTAGAAAAATATTTAAGAAAGCTAATGGATCCCTTACTTCCATCATACATAATATTTTGAGGAATGTTTAAAATATCTATGGATATCATTAATGGAGCTAAAGGTTCATTTTGAATATATTTAAGAATTTTTTAATGTAGGAGAGGTTAAGGGGTGATATGTCCATTGGCATCTCTAAGAGGAGGAGGGATAAAATCATGATTTTATTGAGTCATGATGACTTGGGTGGTTGACTAGCCATTTTTAATATATGAGATTGCATTTGAATTATTTGATTACTATTAGTTATTTGTATATTTATAATTTGTTGAAGTATATGATCAAGGAATTTAGTGGTATAAATGGGAGTAGTATTGTTAGGTGGATAAGGATTCCCAACATTGGTATCAGGAGGAGGACAAGCATGAGTAAATTGAATTGTATTACATTGTGTTATATTTAAGGATGAAAAATTTAGGTTACATGATGTACTAATTAGTTTGGGATTAAGAATACATGAAATAAGGAATATAATAGTTTCATCTAAAGTGATAATATAAATGAGGTTCTTATCTAAATCCTTGATTATGTAGTGTTATTGACTAATTGGAAGCTAAAAATATTTACATCGTTGTGAAATAAAATTAGGTCTACTGACATGGTTATATAGAAAAGATAGAGAAATAAAACTAGGTCAACTAGGGTTGACTTAGTTATATAAAAAATACAAAAAAATAAAACTAGGTCGATGATGGTAAACTTAATTATATAGAAAAGACATAGAGATAGGACTAAGTCAACCAATATTTCCTTGGTTTTATATATATTTTAATGGTCTAGGTTGCACCCTTACCAAGGAAAATATTGTTTAATCCTCAAACCTAGGTTAATATGGGAATGAACTTATGCTATGGGTTACCTAATGTGTAGGTCTAACCTCTAGATTTTATGGGTCCATTACCCATATTTTTCATTTGAAGGTTATCTCTAAGTCTTAATCTATTGGAATGGAAAGGGTATGGAATATTTCATAATGAAAACCTATCCTGAAATGGTGATGTACCATGACAATAATTTTATCCACTCAACTCATCTTCAAATCTTGACATATTAATAGATAATGGATAGAGTTGAGAGATTTTTTCCAATGATTTTTAAGAAATAGTATTTCTTATAGAGATCAGTTGAATGACTGAATTAAGAGGGTCAAGAGAAGGAGGCTTGGTTTAAGGCACTTACAATCTGATTTCCACTCCAAACCTGAACTATCAACCTCATAACACACTAGATAACCTACCAAGAAGATTATTAATACTTAGGTATAACTTGGACCTGAAAAATGGAATGTGATAACACTATTTCATATCAATACAAACATGAAAACACAAAGTACAAATAATGAATAAGTTTTAAATGCTCTATTCATCATTCAAGAGGTGCATAAGTCCAAGTACTGGTAGAGTTTTCTCATACCAACATGAGGGATATAATGCAAGGCTAAAATACCTCAATATATAGAAGAAATGGAGAGATAATAGGGGGAATATAGCATGTAAAATTGGATAAGGGGTCATGAATGACCAAAGTTCACTCTAAATAATAGTTACGTCAGTTATGTAATCTATCTTCAACCTTTTCCATGTGTTGTTTCCTTCAATCCATTATTTTGGCATTGGAATAAGGGTAATAGAGGATAATTCAAATTCAATTTTCCTTTTAAAATGGTTTAACATACTTATAATAATCCATCACTCCTAATGGTAGTTACATGGCATATATAAGTGTAATTAGGCCTGCCAAGAGGCATTAAACAACCCACAAGTCTTTATCATGAAGATCAAACCTTGAAACTACCTCTACCTTGAATAATGACCTTGAAAGTGCATTTTACCATTTAAAACATTAGTTATTAGGCATTAAAACATGCATGGACTCCCTTCACTAACTCTCCAATGACAATTTGAACTCTCCTTATGACCAAATATGCTAACTAGACTAATTAGGCCTTATTGCCTAAGTGTTGGTGATTTACAACCATAAAAGACCTATAAGAGAGCTTTTGAACCCATTATTTAGTGTGTTTCAAGCATGAATAAACACCTTCAACCATGATATAGGCTTATTCAATTACTAGGCACTCAAAATTCCAATTCTCTTTGTTGACTAGTCTACCTTCTTTATTCATTTATAGATTAGAATTTTTAATTACATTTATAGAGGCATTTACAAATTAATTTTTGGGCATGTCATGGATTGAGAATCTGAATCAAGTCCCAAACCATCCATTCCAAAGATTGGAATCACTCTAGACTACTAGATACCCTTGTTTTTTCTCAAAACCCTAAAAAAGTGCATATTTATGACACTTTTATACCATGTTCATACAATTAGGTACCATGGGTGGAGTCCTTTCTGAGTGACTTGACCTTACATGAGATTTATAGGTCATTACATGGTGTTAGGATGCCAAAACACCAAGGTTATTAAAACTGGGTCAGGCTACAGTTATAGGGAGGTTTGGGAGTGCTTAAGAGTCTTAGGGATAGTTCATATTGTATGGAAATCCAATCTAGAAAAAATGCCATGAATATCTAGGGTACTAACCTCCTAAACTTTAATTAATGCCTTGGGTTCCCATGCAAAGGATGGATGGATATGTGAACATTGGAAAGTGATCCTAGGGTAGTCTATAGACCAATTCTAAGTGCATAAATTCTCAAGGTTTATTTATGAAAAATATCCCCCAAATTCCAACCAATACATCATGGATTATTATTTAATATGGATAATTCAAATTTCCTAATAACTCTAGTCTTGATCACCTATGTGGTAGAGTAGATAAGCACTTGAAGGTTGCTCTCGAGTGGGTTGTGTGTAGGGTTAGATGCTTTAAATAAGGTTTTGAATATAATATAACATTTTATCACTCATTTACACATGAAATATCCTTTTTGGGTCTCATACATATTCATACACATCACTCTGATTGTCCAACATTTTGAAAGATCTTGGAGGTACCTTGAAGTGGTAGTCGGGTTTATGAGCAAGCTTATGTGGTTTATTATTTAGTCTATTTTCAAGGCATTTGACTATAGTTAAACATGTTAAAATTTTTAAGGATGTATAAGGAATCCTAAATATCATATCTCACTTTTTAAAAACCTTATATGGGACCAAACTCATTACAAACCCTCCAAAGTCTGATTTTACACATCTAGCACCCTAGATTATTTTTCCTAGACATATCTTGGTCTAAGACAAAATAGTGGGTATACCAAATTCTTTTTTACAAAAAAAATAGAATGGGTACCTTTTATTATTATCAATTACCATCTTATCTAAATTTCCAAACCTAACCATGCCTATAAAGGCTTCAAACCACCATTTCATCTCAAACTAATCATAAATTACTTGTGGACTATCTATTTAACCATGAAAATTTTGAATATGGTATTCATCATCATTATTGAGGGGTTTATAATAATTTAAGTGTTAATAATGTACTAAAATACTATTATCATTCTCATATGGTGGTTTTCTAGGACTCCTTTCTCTATATACCACCCTCCCTACTTAGGCTTGGGCTCATTCTTGAATATACTTGTGTGTTTCCAAGCTTGTGTTGGTGTTATTTTGCCTCCTTAATGGTCATAAATATCAAGTGTTACCAATTTTATTATTACTAAACTTGTCCTCTCTTGTGCTTGAATATTGACTTTTGGCCCAGGGAAGGATAGAGACACCAATATACCTTAGTAATGTCATATGTAACCACCTGTCAATCTGATTAACTACAAGGTTTAGTTATTAGGACCAAATAGGAAGAGGTGGTATACATTGTGTTTGAAACCCTTAAGTGAGAATAATATCTTGTCACTATTAAATTTTTATATTCACATTCTTTTATAATCACACCAATATTCATGCTTTGAGTAGTTTACATAGTGCTTTTGAGGACCCTGCTATAGTAAGCCTAAAAGGGTTGGCTGTAGGTACCCACTTTGTATTCTTGGATGGGTAGGGGGTAATTATTAATTTATGTGAGTATATTTGGAATTTATAATCAATATCACCTTGATAATTTCTTAATGAGTTTACTTCTTCCACCACCTAACCTAAATAGTGACCATCACATAGCACCAATTTCAAGTAAGGCAAATAGAATGACTATAGGTGATGGTACAAGAGATAGGATAGATAATAGAGTACCACCTAATTTATCTTCATTAAATAATTTTTATCATGAATTAATCTCATATTAATGGTGGATATTTTACCCTTCACTCTTATTTGTAATATGCAAGGTGCTTTCCAACTCTGACTCCTACAACTTATCTTGTTTGTTCTTAACATGTTAATTGTAGGTCTTGATATATGTTAGGCATTATTGAAGGATTCAAGGCATCCCACATGTATTTTATATGGATATTTGGCATCACTAACATCTTATACTTCTCATAAAATACTTCACAGTCCTATGAACATGTTCTTCTCCTCAACTTTCTTCACATGCCAAGGATAGGCTAATTAAGGTGGTTATATGTGCTTATTAGGCTTGTGGTGGAGATAGTGACTTAATGAATATGAGGTAATTTTCCCTTAAAATAATCACACCATGAATTTTATACCTCTTTCTATTTATATTTAATGATGATTCACTATTATTTTCTCACTTGAGACCACAACCTTGACTCTCCTCTCAAAACTTAATCACCAAGGGATTATAGACCCTATTGAATGATCGAAGAACTAAAATATGCTACTTTAGGTGAATTCTATAATAAAATTTAAGGTGTTCATATGTAATTATATCCTTGTTTATAACTCATCACAATTTTTCCCTTTTATCACCTATACTTTCCCTTGAAGAGACTTTCTTAGTCATGCTTCTTTATTACTATTGCATTAGTCTAAATGACTAGATATAGGTGTGTTTTTTCTATCTTAATAGGGTTAAAAAATATATGAACCCAATTTTATATGATCTCATGGCCTCTAAAGGTTACCAAGGGTTATAATACTATATTTAATGATTTATACTTAGGAGGGAGGGTGGATGGGTGGATAAGGATGGAAGTGGGGTGATAAGTAGGTTGAAACAACAAAATAGGGGTAACATAATGAAAATGGTAGGATGACATAGTGAAAAAATAGTAGTATGGAAAATACATGAAATATATTGGAGAATCCTTTCTAAGACCAACCACATAAACCTTGGAGAGCCTCACACATATACCTGAGTAAACATTAAATTTTAGAGGCATAAACACAACAAACACAACCTTAAAAAGAAACCTTGGCAACTTAAAGAACCTTAATTTTCACAATAAAAACCTTAAACTGTGCTAAAAGGTGACTAAGTGAGTTTGTAAATAAATAAGGTGGTTTCTAGGACTACTAAGGTTGAGAATATTTCTCATAAGGGCATTAGAAAATCTCCATGACCAATCTAACATCTCTTTCCATGCTCTTGAAATACATTTAAAGCACTATAGATACCATTGAGCCATATAATAGTGTTGCCATACAATGGCCTGCAAACATACACAAGCCTTATCTTCTTAGGACCTTCTAAGACATGAAGGGAAATTTAACATTCACCCTAAGAAAGAATGCACTAGAAAACATGAAACACATCTATAAACTCTGTAAACTTAGCTAATGAAACTTTTGGTGAGGACCTTCAATTAGGTTCAATACACTCAAATTACCTAAAGATTACAAAACATGTTAGATCTGATTTTTTTGGCTTCATGATCTCACATTTGTGATTGAAACATTTAAATTTCCATGGGAGGTTCCTAAAAGACTTATGAAAATAGGATCAATCATTGGATTGAGAAAATAAGTCAAAAATCTATGAAAACTACCCAATTGAAATTGGCATGTGCAGATGTTAAGGGCATAAAAATTCATTAAATTCTTAAGGAATGTTCATAAAGATAAGGCTATTAATCCCTAAAAAATTCCCATGATTGGAATTTTCTTGAGTGTACTTCTTGTTGCCAAGATCTACGACCTCCATTCTCTCTCCTTTATACGATACAAGTAGAAACCTAAAGAGCAAATAAGTCAAAATTCTATGAAAACTACCCAATTTAAATTGGCATGTGTAGATGTTAAGGGCATAAAAATTCATTAAATTCTTAAGGAATGTTCATAAATATAAGGAGACTAATCATTAATCAAATTCCCATGATTTGAATTTTCCTGAGTGTACTTCTTGTGGCCAAGAGCTAGGACCTCCATTTCCTCTCCTTTGTACGATATAAGTAGAAAACTTGAAGAGCTATCTGAGCTTGCAAAGAAGAATATGTGAAGCACATGACTATTTTTGGGCTTGTTTGGAATCCATTCAACCTAAAACTTTGTTGAGACATCAAAAATTCTTTCATCTTCATCCTCTAATCTTTTCCTATATAGTATAATTAGTAAAGTTCTGTACAAGTGCAAAAAATTCCCTAAAATCTTTAATTTTGAACCATTTTCTCTATGTTTTAGACTTTTCAACACCATTTTTTTGTCAAAATAGAATAAGCATGAATTAATAAGCCTCTTCAAGTAGGGTAAAACATAGGGAGGAAGTGGAAAAGCCACAAAATGGCACATGGGACCCACTTGGCTAGTGAGAAGGATGTGAGTGGATTTTAAAATGGGTTTTAAGTGTCAGGAAACACATGGGGGTAGTAATGTGGCATGGATAACATCTCTTCAAGTCCAATTTTTAATAACATTAACAAAATACTTCCTTTTATTAAGGTTTTCAAAAGCAAATGGCTTAGATGAAGTGGTTTTAAGGGTTTTGATGGCTTAGTAGGGGTAATGAAGGATTTATATGGATTAGATAAGTATGTCATGTAAAATGGACTTTAATACATTATTTTATTAATATAAAAACCTATAATCATGTTAAATCTCCTTCATATTACCAAAATATCAATACACTCTTTAAACTAGTCTAAAACATTGATTTGACTTTTAAGACCTTTTGACAATCATATTTCTCATTTCAGGACATTATAACAACTAACACATCACCACAAGGCTCAAAAAGGTCATGAAAAAATGTATTCAATCATGAAACAATGGTACATCATTATACTCCTAATCAATATTTAAAGCTTCTTAGTAGGACAAGGGTAACATGACTATGTTGGGAAATACCATAAACAGGCTAAGGTGGGGGTGACTAACAATTTTTGACATCAAGGGTTCAATTTTTTCATGTGAGGCAAAAATTTCAACAATTTTGGTGACTCTGAATGGTTATTAGCCTACTAGTCAAGAAAACCCAATCACTCTTTATGATAAGGATGATATGATATGATGGCTCAACCAAGGTAACATGACTGTAGGATCATTTGATGGACTACCAATCTGATTTGTACTTTTGACACCGTATAGACTTGTATAAGCAATAAGGCAAACAAACAAACAATCAAATAAACAACCTAAGACTAGGAAGCACACCTAAAAACTAGGAAGAAATAATGCAAGGAACTAAATCAACAAGACAACATCTACAACTTGTGAAACACACTTATTTGGAAAAACAACTAAATACTACGAAACTAACCCAAATTTGACTTCCTTCCCCCAAGATCAAATGGGAAAGTATTTTTGATCATTATGGTACCATGATGTGGAGTAATCATGTGTTGATTTCTGTGTAGTCAATTTTTTATAAATGTGTGACAACCTCCACCTACATTTATCATTCTCATGGTCTCTTAGGAGAGCGATTGGACCTCCTAGATCCATCCCTAGGTGAATGGGTTGAGTATGAGAGTCAATAACCAAATCACATTCTTACCATAATATTTTAATTTGCATGATTAGTCTCATATCTTCTCGAGTCATGGGTTACACCTGATTCTACCCATTAGATTCAAGGTGGTTAACTACCAAAGTATCCTTGATAAGGTCATCTTCAAGCTCTTATTGGTGTAGAGGTATGGTGTTTAAACTCAACCAAAAGTCTTCTAAGTCATCCCAAAATGATATCTCATCATGATCAATGGAAAAATCATATGAATCACTTCCATTGTTACCTTTTTCTTATAAAACATCTTATTGATCATTCACCTCCATTTCTTTAGTAGGGTCATAATGAAGTTATTGATCCATTTCATCTTGGTCATCTTCGTCTCTAATGGAGGATGACAGCTCATCAACCCATTCAAGAAAAATATCTTCTTGTCTTGGTACTTATAATGTTACATTTATTTATTCACTTGAAGCATTATACTATTATTCAACTTCATCATCCAAATCTATTGTACCAAGTCTTCCAATTTCACCAAAGAACTCAAAGTATATGTACTACTAAGGATCATCTAATGGATTTTTGACCTTAATCTCAATAGTATCCTCATGAAGGCTGTCTTCTAGTTGGTCTCTTAGGGAAGGATTGGCATGATTTATGTTTCCATTCACTCTTTAACTATGGTATTGCTATTTCCACTTATCATCTAACTTCTTTTCATGTTTCAAAGTTGACATGCTAAGATGGATAGGAGTTACAATTAGTTTTTCTTCCTTATAGACACTTGAGGTGTCTTATTCAATGTGATCTTAGAAATATTCTAAAATTACCTCATTTTATAGGTGTAATCATTGATAGAGGGGGTGAATTAGTGAACCAATATATTTCAAAAACTTCAATCTAAATCCTTCAAACCATAAGCAATAAAAAATCAAATAATCCACTCATATAAATGAACATGAAAGATAAGAAAGATAATATAATATATATGTGGGAAACCATTTTGGGGGATAAAACCCACTATAAAAAATACAAACACATGGACTATTTATCCTATAAAATGATTATAAACATGAGAATTTAGTGAAGCACCCATTTTACAAAGAGCACCAACCCGTAAAGATGACAAGCACTAACTTGCCTAAGATGTTGAGCACAAACACAAAATATATGAAACAAAAAAATATATAAATACGATTACTTTTAAATCTAATGTATAACCCTAAAAAAAACCTCTTTCAATCCTCTCCACTCATCAAAACTTTCACACACAAATAAGGCATCCAAAACAACCTTTTAGATCAATCTACACACCTTTGCTTGTTTTCATGCATCAAACCTATACATTCAACATTATAATTATGAGCACAAGGTCATACATGAAATATTCACTCTGATATTCCTCTCAATACACCCACATGTCTCTCAAAACTTCACAAATCTTTTTTTTATCTACACACTTTCTCAATTAACACAATTAGTCCTATTAAACTTGTACTTATACCACTCTCTTCTTTTAACCCATCTTGGTCAACCAATATGCTTTACATTATTTGTATACATTTTAAATAGGTATTAATAAAAATTATATGGGTGAAACACTCAATACATATCTCAAACATAGTCCTTAAGACTCAAATCCTCCATTAGGCCTTAATGAGACCCAAAATAATTAGGCCTTCACATCCACACATTACTCTTACAACCTCTTAAACCACCTAAAACTTCCAATAACACTTAGGACATATCAAAATTATCTCAAATATACCTTTTCTCACTCTTTCATGGGTTCATTCCACCTATAACACCAACTTAATGCTTTAACCTACCAATTAAGCCTCCTTTCTCTTCAAGCCTTTATACATAGAAAATACAGTCTCAAATTTCTAAAGCAAAAAATAAAATCATTCACATATCTATATGACTAAATCACATGGTTTAAGTATTTATAACTTATGATACACCTCCATATTTCTTATACATTCTAACATAATCTCTAAGAACTCAAAACAACTCTCTTAAAATGACCACTCAGACTCGTCATATATAATCAAAATATAGTCAAGCTATTTTGACTCTCCACAACTAAATATGGGAAACATAAGTTCTATAATACCTTATCATAAACCCTTGAGACTTATTTTAAATCTTCATATTCATTTTTTCCCTCAAATATACTCAAAACACCTTCAACTTACCTCTACCAGATGGTCACTCAAACTACTAGTGTATTCAATAAACACAACCAACATCTAAGCTATTTTTTCATACTAAAGAAGGATTGGTGAAACCTACATAATCCACAAAAATGGTCCTAATGGAGTAAACAATTATATACAATAGTTATTTCATCTTGAAACATCAAAATACCTTCAATAATTCTTTAATTATCCTTCTTGGGTCACTTGTAAAACATGGTCAAACACACAGTCAACTTTAGAGCTCAATAACTTTGACTGTATAGATAGTCAAACCTTAAAACTAGATTTTATGGATGTACCTTGAATTCCTATTAAAATTCTCCTTTTAAACCATCATTAAATATGTCTTGGATAAAAATATATATCTCAAACACTACAAACTTGTGTTTTTCTTTGCTAATTCAAATGCCAATGATCACTTTATAATGCAAACCTTGCAAACATGTGTCTTCATCTTGTGTCCCCTAGAAACTTACTCAAATGTTCTCCATGAATCACATTTAAAGTCTCTTAAATTTAAATATTTTATTATAACTATTTATAATTTATTTACACTTTCAAGTTCAAGCCACTTGGTAGCCCCACGTGCCCTCTGCATACCCTATAGTCAATCTCTAATGAACTTCTGCCACTTGGCAATCCCACATGAATTATAAGCATATTTTGACATATTGAATTAATATGAATCATTAGATCACTATATAACAAGATCAATCATTTCATTATATCCTTACTAGGTCAGATTAATCACTTAGTGTAGATCTTCATTGCTTGATTAAATGCTCACCATAGATCTTCGATAATACAAATTTGGCCAAGTATGAGAACCACTGCAATCTACTTAGAAGGCCAAATTTTTACCTTAATAAAATTTTCTATGCTCTACCTAATGATCTAAAATTTTAACCACATTATCACCTTTCATAGTAGAATACATCCATGTATCAAACTGCTCTTAAAACTTTCACACTATGAAATATGACATCATCAAACTACTTTCTCAGTCTTATCTGTCAATATGACTACTTCAACCTAGAAACTCATATGACTACTCTGATGATTTCATTTCACTTACACAAGAAATTTAAACACTCATAACACCTTGTATGGTCTTTTTAACTTGACCAAACCATCAATAACATCCACCATCTTCCTATCCTAGGCAAACACTAAATAACTAAGCAAGAACATTGAAGCATAATGAAAGACACTTTATCATTATCATTCTAGGATTATGACACCTCATCAACATGCTTGGTCACCTTAAAGACATAATTGAAAAAAATAAAACACCATATGGTCAATTTATTGAACAACTTCCCCTTTATTGACCAGCCTTGATAGTTTATCCATCATGCTTGTATGCTCCAATTTTGATTTTGATGTACTTGGATTTTTTTAAAGAGAGGAAAGGGTGGTTGGGTAGTATACTTCACTAGGATACTTTATACTTGAAAGATAATCCTTCCAAATATGCATCTTGAAGGATTTCTTAGGAAGTTCTTCATGAAGGGGAGAAAATTTTTGTGTTAAGCCTCTTTCATTCTTCCTTGTCTACTCTTGAGTAGTGTTCTCTAGGTCTAATATACCTTGATTTTCTTAGACCATTTGAACTTGAGAAGTAGTAAAACAACTTGAGAATTTTTATTAACCTCATAAATTGATATAACTACCCCTCTCCTATACTTGAAGATTCTCCCTCCAACTAGGGAAGGTATTTGGAGTGGATTTTAGGACATCTTTTCTTTCCTGGTTTGGGCTGACCATGAAAGAAGATTGTTTCTCAATGGTTGTAGCATGAGGAATCTAAAATGTGTTATGAAGAACTTGAGAAATAGTAGGTGAATAATATATAGGTGTATGTTTCCCTCTCACCTCTAATTTTCTATCTATGAGTTGTTGGCCATGTACTACCATTTGTAGTAGATTTGGTATAGAAGGGGATTGAGTTGAGATAAAACATGATGGTTGAGGTTACTTGGGTTGGGGTTTTTATCACTCCCACCTCAAATTTTCAATTTATAGGTGCAAATGATCAAAATTTGGTATATTTTGACTACATAGAATAGTATTAAGTTGGTAATATGAATTATCATGAGGATAAAATGGGTGTCATGGAGGTGGAGGAGACTGAGAATAAGGTGGGTAGTCTTGATAGAATTGGATGTCCATTATATGGTTGATAAGGTTTAATATTATGATCATATCAGATATGATAGGGTGGATATGGAGGTGGGGAATAAAATCCTACCTCATAGGTTGACATAACTATTCATATGACATATGTATCACATCATAATCATAACCAAGAATATTCCTACCTCTGAAACCATGAAGCCATGATACCTCTAAGCTTGAAATAACTATAAACCTTTATAAATATACTTGAATCTACCTAGGATGACTATAGGTGTTTCTAGTAATGTCTTCAACTTCCTTATGTCCTCTAAGACTATCAAGAAATGATTCAAGGAACTTGAATCTCATCCCATTGGGCATGCTAGAACTGTTAGTGGTCTAGGTTACACCCTTGTTGATGAGAATATTTTTAATGTCTAATCCTCAAACCTAGGCTAACATGGGAATAAACTTAGGCTATGGGTTACCTAATGTGTAGGTTAAACCTCTAGATTTTATGGGGTTAGCTCCCTAGATTTGTCATTTGAAAGTTATCTATAAGTCCTAATTGATTGTAATGAAAAGGGTAAGGAATATTACATAATAAACATCTATCCTAAATTGGTAATGCACCATGATGATAATTCCATCCACTCAACGCATCTTAGACTCTTAACACACTAATAGTTAATGATAGAGTTGAGAGACTATCTCTAATTATTTATAAGAAATAATATTTCATCGATAAGTTAGTTGAATGACTAAAGTGAGAGGGTCAAGAGAAGGAGGTCTGGTTCAAGGCATGTACAATCTGATTTCCACTCTAAACTTGAGCTATCAACCTCACAACACATTAGACAACCTTCTAAGAAGATTGTTAATACTTGGGTGTAATTTAAACCTACAAAAGGGAATGTCATACCATTATTTAATATCAATACAAGCATGAACATATAAAATACATTTCATAGATAATATTCAAATGCTCTATTCATCATTCACGAGGTGCATAAGTACATGTACTAACAAAATATCTTCATACCAACCTAAAGGATATAATGTAAGGATAAAATCCTTTAATATATAGAATAAATGGAGAGATAATAAAGGTAATATGATGTGGAATAGTGTATAAGGGGTTAATAATTACCAAATTCCATTCCAAATGGAAGTTACATCAGTTATGCAGTCTCTCTTCAACCTTCTCCATGAATAGGTGCCTTCAATGCATAATTTTGGGTAATGGAGGTTGAATCATATTAATTATTCTTATAAAAGGTTTAAACATACTTATAATATTCCATCCCTCCTCCTAATGGTATTTACATGGTGTAGATGGGTGTAATTAGGCCTCCTCAGAGGTGTTGAGCAATCCACAAGTCTTTGTCAAGAAGATAAAACCTTGAAACTACCTCCACCTTGCATAATAACTTTGAATGTGAATTTTACCATTTAAAACATCAGTTATTAGGCATTATAACATGCATTTACTCCCTTAACTAACTCACTAATGCCAATTTGAACTCTCCGTGTTGACCAAATATGCCAACTAGGCCAATTAGGCTTAATTGCCTAAGTGTTGATGATTTACAACCATGAAAGAACTAAAAGAGAGATTTTAAACCTATGAATGAGTGTGTTTAAAACCTAAATCAACACCTTCAACCATGATATAGTCTTATACAAGTATTAGGCAATCAAAATATTAATTCTTTTTATTGACTAGTCCACCTTCTTCATGTATTTATAGATTGGTAGTTTTGAATACATTTTTAGAGGCATTTTCATATGAAATTTTTCCTATGTTATGCTATTAGGTGTTGAATCAAGTCCAAAACCATCCATTGTAAGGATTGGAATCACTATAAACTATCAAATACCCTTGTTTCTACTCAAAACCCTAAAAAAGTGTATATTTTTTACACTTATGTACCATGTTCATATAATTAGGTACCATGGGTAGAGTCCTATCTAAGTTCACTTGATCTTCCATGAGATTTCTAGGTCTGTCTAGGGTGATAGGATGACAAAACACCAAGATTTCTAAAACTAGGTATCCTTAGGGTTTTAGAGAGGTTGAGTTCTTAAGAGTCTTAGGGATAGTTCATAATGTATGGACATCCAATATGGAACAAATTCCATGAATATATAGGGCACTAACCTATTCAAATTTAATAAATGTCTTGGTTTCCCATGTAAAAGATAGATGGAGATGTGAATGTTGGAAAGTGACCTGAGGGTAGTCTGTAGACCACTTCTAATTGCCTAAATTCTTAAGGCTTATTCATGAATAATATCCCCCAAATTCAAACCAATCCATCATGGATTATTATTTCATGTGGATAATTCAAATTCCCTAATAGCTTTGGTCTTAAGCACCTATGTGGTGGAGTAGGTGAGTACTTGAAGGTTGCCCTCGAGTTGGCTATGCTTTAAATAAGGTTTTAAAGATAATCTAACATTTTATGACACTTTTACACTTAAAATATCCTTTTTATTTCTCATACATCTTCATACACATCACCTTGACCATCCCAATTTTTACAAGAGCTTGAAGATACCTTTAAGTGGCAGTAGGGTTTATGAGTAGGCTTATGTGCTTGCCTTTTTGGTCTATTTCCAAATCATTTGACTATAGTTCAGCATGTTAAACATTTGGATGAGGTTTTAGGAATCCTAAACATCATATTTCACTATTAAAAAACTTTACATGGGACCAAAGTCACTTAAAACCCCTCCAAAGTTTGATTTTGCCCGTCTAACACCCTTAACTATCTGTCCTAGACATAGCTTGGTCTAATATAAAATAGTTGGTATACCCATTATGTGTCTTAAAAAAAATAGCATGGATACATTTTGTTAATCAAAATTACCATCTTATCCAAATTTTAAGACCTAACCATGCCTATAAAAGCTTCAAACCACCATTTTAGCTCAAATTGGCTACAAATTGCCTATGAACTGTGTATTCAGGCATAAAAGTTTTGATTATGGTATTCATCATCATATCTTAAAGGGTTTGGAATAATTTAAGTGTTAATAATGTGATATATTCCTATTATCATGCTCAAATGGTGGTTTTGTAGCATTCTTTTCTCTATATTCCACCCTCCCTTCTTGGGCTTAGGCTCATGCTTGAGTATGCTTGTGTGTTTCTAGGCCTATGTTGGTGTTCTTTTACCTCCTCGATGGTGATAATTGTCAATTTTTACCCATTTTATTAGTATTAACATTTTCCTCTCTTTTTATTTAATATTTCCTTTTGGATTAGGGAAGGATGGAGACACCAATATACCTTAGTAATGTCATATGTAACCAACTATAAGTTTGACCATCTACATGGTTTAGTTATCAGGAATGAATAGGAAAAGGTGGTCTACATGGTGTTTTAAAACCTTAATTGAGAATAATCTATTGTCAATATTTAATTATTAGATGCATATTCTTTGATAATCATACCAATATTCATGCCTTGAGTATTTTACATAGTGCTTTTGAGGACACTGCTATAGTAAGCCTAAAAGGGTTGGTTATAGGTGCCCATTTGTATTCTTGGTTGTTTAAGGAGTTAATACTTCCTAAATGTGAGTATATTTGGAATTTATAATTAATATCACCTTGATAAGGTCTCTATGAGTTCAATTCTTCCACCACCTTCCCTAAATAGTGACCTTCATCACATAGCACTAGTTTCAAGTAAGCCAAATAGAATTGTTGTAGTTGATGGTTCAAGAAATAGGGTAGATAATAGAGTACCACATCATTCATATTCATTACACCATTATAATTATGGATTGATATCATCTACATGGTTTCTCTTTTACCCTCCACTCTTATTTTTAATGTACATGGTGCTTTATAACTCTATCTCACGTAACTTATCTTGGTTGCTCTGGACATGTTGAGTTTAGGTCTTTATTTGTGTTAAGAATTCTTGAGGGAGTAAAGGTCTCCAAACTGGATGTTTTATGGCTCTTTTTCATCACTAAAACATTTTAATTCTCATAAAACACCTCATAATCCCATTAACATGTTCTTATCCTCAACTTTATTCACATGCCAAGGATAGTCTAGTTAAGGTGGTTATAGGTGTTTATTTGGATTGTGGTAGAGATAGTGACTTGATGAATATGAGGTAGTGATCCATTCCAATAATCATAACATACATTTGAGACCTATCACTATTCATATTTAATGATTATTCACTATTATTTTATCACTTGAGACCACAACCTTGATTGTCCTCTCAAAACTCAGTCACCAAGGGATTATAGACCCTATTATATGGATTGAGACCCCGAGTATGCTACTTGATGTGAATGATCTAAGATAATTTATGGTTTTCATTTGGAATTCATTCCTTTTTTATCACTCATCCTAGGTTTTCCATTTTCTCATTTATACTTTCCCTTGAAGAGACTTTCTCAGTCATGCTTCTTTGGTACTATTGCAGTAGGCCAAATGACTGGTTGTAGGTGTGTTTTTGATATCTTAAGAGGGTATAATACCAATATCAACCAAATTTTCCATGATATTATGGCCCCTAAAGGTTAAAAGTGGTGTACAATCATATATTTCATTATTTATACTTAAGAGGGAGGGTAGATGGGTGGATAATGATGGAAGTTGGGTGATAAGGAGGTTGAAACATCAAAATAGGGGTAACAAATTGAAACTGGTAGTGATGACATAGTGAAACAATAGTAGTATAGAGAAGACATTAAATAGAGGGAGATATTTTATAATACCAACCACATGAACCTTAGATGGTCTTAGACATATAATTGAGAAAACATGAAATTTTGGAGGCATAAATACAACATACATAGCCTTAAAAAGAAACCTTGACAACTTAAAAAACCTTAATTTTCATAAGAAAAAACTTAAACTGTGCTAAAAGGTGACTAAGTGAGTTTGAAAATAAAGAAGATTGTTTCTAGGACTATTAGGGTTTTTATGAGGTTTAGGATATTTCTCACAATAACATGAGTAAACCCCATCACCAATATAACATCTCTTTCCTTGATTTTGAGCTACATTTAAGGCTCTATAGGTGCCATTGAGCCATACAACAATGTTGTCATATAGTAGTCTATAAACATGCATAAGCCTTATCTTCTTGGGACATTTTGAGATATCAAGGGCTATTCAAAATTCACCCTAAAAAATAATGCATTAGAAACCATGAAACAAATCTAAAAACTTTCTAAACTCATCCAAATAAACTTCTAGTGAGGACCTTCAATCATGTTCAATACATTCAACTTTCCTATAAATTAAAAACCATGTTAGATATGATGTTTTTTGGCCTCATGAGCTCACACATGTGAGTGAAATGTTAAAATTGATATGGGATTCTCTTGAAAAACTCAAAAAATAGGATTAGTAATTGGATTTAGCAAATAAGTCAAAAATCTATAAAAATCACCCAATTAAAATTGGCTTGAGAAAATGTGAAGGGAATAAAAATTGATTAACTTATTTAAGTAATGTTCATAAAGATGATGAGACCAATCCATAGATAATTCCCATTATTAATATTCTTGAGTGTACTTCTTGTGGCCAATAGCTAGGACATCAAATCAATCTCTTATATATGGTACAAGCAGAAACTTGAGGAGATATCTAAGCTTAAAGAGAAGGATATGCGAAGTGCAAGACTAGTTTTAGGATTATTTAGTATCCATTCAACCTAATTTTTTTGAGACATCAGGCATGAGTTCATCTTCATCCTTTGATCTTTTCATGTATGGTACAGTCTGTATAGTTTTGTACAAGTGTTTAAAACTCCATAAAATCTTTAATTTTCCACCATTGTCTCTATGTTTCAGACTTGATAATGCCATTTTGTGGTCAAAAGGGGATAAGAATGAATTAAAAATCCTCTTCAAGTAGGATAAAATTCAAGGAGGAAGTGGAGAAGCCACAAAATAGCACATGGAACCCACTTGTCTAGTATGAAGGATGTGAGTGGTATTTAAAATTGGTTTTATGTGCCATGAAATGCATGGGGTACTAATGTGGAATGGATAACATCTCTTCAATGCCTCTTTTTAATGAAATTAATAAAAGAATTCCTTTTCCTAATGTTTTCCAAAGCAAATAGGCTTAGATGAAGTGGTTTGATGGGTGTTAGATGGCTTAGGAAGGGTAATGAAGGGGTTATATGGATTAGATAAGTGTATCATATAAAATGGACTTTAATACATTATGATATTCATACCAAAACCTCCAATCATGTTAAAAATCCTTCATGTTACCAAAATATCAATACACTCCTTAAATAGGGCTAAAACACTAATTTGAATTTCAAGACCTTTTAACAATCATCTTTCTCATTCCAAGACATTATATCACCTAACACATCACCACAAGGCTGAAGGAACTCATGAAAAAGTGTATTCAATCATGAAACAATGGTACATCATGACACTCCCAATTAAGATTCAAAGACTCTCAGAAAGACAAGGATGACATAACTATTATATCCAAAACCCCATTTTTTCTAAGGAAAAATGAGAACCCACTTTTTTAAGGATTCAGGCCTTGATTGTTGAGCCTCCCTTATATATGATTATGCAAATTTTAGGAATGATTGATTATTAATATTCATAATTTGAGAAATAGACACGATATTCATGTTTTATTTTATGGACTAACTTCAATAATGCCTTTTGAGAGTTTTGAATATGTAGGTTTCTTGGACTTAGGTAGCTCAGAGGAATTTATTTGGGGATTTCACTCATTGGACTTTTTGTTCAGGCATTCTATTTAAAAATTATGTCTGATAGGTTTGGTTTTCAGGTTCTATGTTTCATTATTTTGTCTCATAACTTTTCAAGGTTTGAACTTTTACCACTTCTCTTCATTCATATTTTAGTCTTCAAAAATTTTATTCCACACAAATTTGTTCCTTGAAGAAGTTGAATTAGACATTTTGTTTACAATAGTTTCCTTAAAACTATTCATTCTTATTAGATTTTTTATCACAAACATTAAGTTTGATGAAAAAAAGTCTTTGAAACTGGTATTAATAAATATTTTTTTTGATGGAAATAGGTCTTTGAGATTTTATAGTGGGTCTTTTATAAATATCAGTCCCCAACATAAAACTAGAACACTTGATTGTTGATAACACTACAAAGACTTGCTATACATATCCAAATAAAATGTTTCTTGACAGTATATGATAAAGATCCACACTAATACTAACTAACAACATTTAAATTATATAGGAATATAAAATAAGTGAATGTTGGGAATTTATACCACACAAACTAGTATTAAATGCAAAATATTATATGTGTGATATGCAGGCATTGGAGCCATCATTACTTTTAAACAAACATGCATTTGAAGTTTATTACTCTTCTATGTCATGAAAGATCCTTAGCTACTATCTCAAGAGTACTATGTAAAGAATCAATAACTATATTTGGAGCACAAATTGAACATACAACACATAGCACAAAGAAGGATAGTATAATCAATAGTGATGGTGTCTTCATCTACGACATTTCAAGGAGCAAATCCACCATCCCTTACTCAATCAAGGATTTCATAGAATTTACTAATATAGTCTTTGACATTACCATTTTGACAATTGATACATAAAATATTTAGAGGTATGGGATGTTATTGAATCTATAGATATATTCTCACTATATGTAGACAATATCACACTCTATGATCAAGGACTTACTTACCCTGAAAAGGTAAATATGACACTTTACAACTACTAAGCCAGAGGTGATGCTATGCATCAACCTCCTATGAGATATATTCTTCTCAAGTAAGAGAATAAAATATGCCTTCATCATTATATCAATAAAATATTCATCACATGCATTTTGAGAGTTAACTTCCAAATATACTTATCCCTGAACACACCTAATGCATACTTTGACAAGCATAGGGTGGTGTCATAGAATGAAGAAAACATAATTGATAAGGTGTCTTCTTCATGGTTACTCCCCAAATAGACCATAAATTTCAAAGCAAAGAATCCAAAGGAGAATTTTCCCATATACAAATTTGGGATGGGAGTACACATTGGCATAGATTTATTAAACATAGTTTATGGTATGTTAAACATTCATTTTGTTAATCTAGATTGGGTGCCATTACTGCACATGTTGATAACTAGTGATGCTCATTCATACTGGGATAAATAACTAGTTTCAATTTAAGGGAATACATAATCCATAATGATAATTTTCCCATGCTTTCATGCCAATTTATATGATGTATTACTTATTAGACATTATCATGGGAACCTACTACAAAGTCTTTAATGAATTGTGGAGTCCAGCCACAGATTGCATCAAGAAAAGAATTTTTGATCACTTCTAGTTTATTCATGTGTATACCTACATAAATAACATGGTGAAGATAGTATAAGATGTATACCCCTAGGTTTGACAAGCCATCCATCGATCCCCCAGGCATCAAATTGGAGAGAATATTATGAAAATACTAGTTGAAAGAGGGGATTACTTCTTGTATCTAAATTTCATAGTTATAATGATCTAGGGAAACAAAATAAATCCATTGTATATCCAAATATATGTTTAAGATAATATTGTAGAATAAGATATAACCTTTCAACTATGGTGGAGCATTAAGGAATAGTTGTCCAAAAAAGCCTAGAAAATTTCATATTTGGGCCACTATGTTGTCATCGACAAAATGATATACACCATGAGGAAGCATTTTGGAGAAGTGGGTGGAAAGAGGAAGAGATATTATTTCCCCATACTTCCACATAGGGACTGGGATCCACATGGTTTTATTCAGAAGCACCTATAGAGACTTAATATCCCCTACAACTATGTCGTTGATGCATATGAATTTTTATTTTTGAACACCAAGGATGACAAGGAAGTATTGGAAAGAGAAAGGATTGTGGGATTAAAAGAGGATCATTTAAGAATGATCCAAGATGACCCTTAAGTCTCTATAAGGGAATTAGATAGAAAAAGGCCATTTATAAAGTATGGGAGCATTTAGACTTTTGGAGAAGATAGTTCGAGGAGTAATATAAGGAGTAGGTTGGTTCTTCATCTCAAGGACTCCCTTTGAAATTAAAGCTTAAAACTATGAAGAAGGATATTTGGATACATAAACCCAACCTTAGGGGAGCAAATTAGGGAGATCCCATCACTTAAAACTATGAATAAGGATATTTGGATACATAAACACAACCTTAGGGGAGAAAATGTGGGAGATCCTATCATTTTAGACTCTGATGAGGAGAAACAAGCACAAAAAAGTCTAGCTATGAGCACAACTTTGGTAACTACTACTATTCCCTAGGCCTAAATTGTTATAAATATTGGGCTTAAATCACAAAAATTAGTTACATAAACCCAACAAGGATCCCCTACCCATTTGAATACCCCTCTTGTATACATAAGGAAGCCTAAGACCCCTATAGGGAGTCCCATAGTTGAGTCATCCCTAGGCTTGCCTGTTGCACCTCAACACTTAGGAAAAGTAGGAGAGGTTATTGAAATTGAGGATTTTGAAGAGGAATATAATTCCAAGCTAGAAAATGCTAAGGCTTTGATCCTTGAATCATAACCAACATCACAAAGTCTCCTAAGTACCCTATATTTTATGACTATTCCTTAAGCTATTATTCCATTATTTGGTCATATTCCTATTTATTTTGTGTTGAGGTATCCAAAGGTTTAAATTCCTACTTCCACCTCCAATGACCCCTTTACCCCAATTACATTCACTGAATTCCCTATTCTCACCCTAATGTTGAGAATTATGTTTCTACCACTACCATTACCCCATAATCTACTTCCATCTCATTCTCCATGCCTACCTTCTCTATCCCTTCTGGCACTACCATCATGAGAGATTTAAAGAAGAAGATATCTATAAAAGTGTCGACTACCATGACCACTCCACAATTCCATATCCAATCCACTCAAATTTCCCTTCCTGTTCTATCCACCACCTCCATAAAAGAGAACATTATGGCAAGTTCTAGTATGGGAAGGAAGGCTAAACCCCAAATGGTTATAGTCTATCCACTCCCTCAATTTGGAGGAGTGGACTAGTCTAAGATCATTTGGCCTTCCCTACTTGACATCCTTGTCAAGGCACAAAATAAATAGCCAATAGTTAAGGAGGCTTAGGAAGAGGTTTTGGTCACAAACTCAAATTAATCATAATTAGAAATTCCTCCCTGGGCCATGGACCTAAGAAGCTAGGCCTCCTAAATACCTAGCTTTAAGATCATTGAGATGCCTTCCATCTCTACTCTATTCAACCAACCATCTAACAACATATAGATTTTAAAGAAGAGTAAGTTAGAGGATGATAAAGGTATGGAGATAATATTTAAGGAAAGACATGAAGTGTTCTCCCTCACCAAGAGGCAAAATAGGCATCTAGGATAGTTTCCCTATGTTGAAAATTTTATAAACCTAGTTTAAGCACATAAAGATGCTATGGTATCCATCCATGAGGGAATAGAGATGGATCAACAAGAACTAGAATCCAAGGTATAATAAATTAGGGAACAATCAAATACTATGGATATCCATACAAAAATAGAGTTAGAGGTTCAAGAAGTAGCCACTAAATGTTACAACTCCTTGGAATCTTTAGAATTCATGAGGTATAAGTTAACCCCACATGTGAATAAAACTAACTAATTATTTAATTCTTTAAGAGATGATAATAACAAGTTTAAGATGCTATTTTCCTACATGGGCAATAAAATTTATAGTCATCTATACCTTATGACACAACTTGAGGCATCTAATGTTCTTAATTTAGTTGTTATTAGGAAAGAAGAATCCTGAGAATGGTTACAATTAGTTGGGGCTTTAATCTCTAAATATAAGACACATGAGGCCCAAATTATTTAAATTTTGGATGATATAAAGCTATAAAAATTGAAATACACCACAAAAAAATTGATCATCGAGATTAATTTTGATAAACTCATTCAAGATGTAACCAATAATTTCAAAGAGATTATACAAGGCTTGACATTAAAGGAAATAGAATTTGAGTTAAGTGTTTCTAGAAAGAAGGTCACTAAGGTGGATATATTCAAGAATAATTTCTAGATAATGAAGGATAAACATGAAAAAATCCTCAGATAAGTTAATAGGATCCATAAACCCTCTTTTATTAACTTGAACATCATACGACAATAACATGATGCAGTAGATAAGTGTTACAAGGAGAACAATGCAAAGAAGTAGTCTCAAATCACTACTTCAAGTGTTATGTCCACATAGATAGATTTTAATTTTACCACCCTAGCCACTACACCTACCAAAGTACATGTAGCTATTCAGATGATGTAGCCTTAACAAGGACAAAATTTTGTGTATGTATAATTTTGTAATGGTGTATATATTTATAATTTCCTTGTAGTTCGAGCTATCAATGTAAAAAGTTGACTTTTGTCTTTTATACACATACAAATGTTACATGGTTTGAAAAGGTCAACTTATGGATAATTAATAATTATGACTTTACTCTTATATAGTTTTAACTATAGTTAGAACTTATGTTCTAACTATCCCATGTAAATGACTTTACATGAACTTGGAGAATGAGGTGACGCCTTCTCCAACTATATTTAAATAATTGTAATCCACTAGTTGGAAAGGCATCAAAATATTTTAAATAAAAAATTAGAAAAGAGATATTTATTTTAAAATTCATGCATTTGAGTATTTTCTTTCCATTATTTATGTAATTAGATATTATTTCTCTAGTTGTGTGTGTCAATAATCCTTAGTGTGAAAAATTTGTAAATGGATTATTAATTATCTTGATTTATGTAATAATCTTATATGTGTAATATCTATTGAAAGATTGGTAAAATTATGTTTATTGGGATAATAAAGTTGATTGATTCATAATTCTAAATGTGTATGAGTGTTTTCTTTGATGTATTTTTCTATATGTTTCCAAATTTGCCTCAGATAACTCACTAGCCTAAGTCATAATATCTTGAGTAAGGGTGTATAACAACTTCTATAAAAGGAGTAAACTCTGACTGAGGCATGTGATTTTCCTACATTTATATCTCCTTATATGTCTCATCTATTTCTAATTGTGTGTGTATTATTTTTTCCATTAATAGGCATAGGTTTTGAAAGTGCTTGTCCATTTAGAAACTAGCTAGGGAAGTAATTCCTAAAAACCATAGAGTCTCCTTTTATGATTTACCCTTCCCTCTTTTTTGAGTTTTTTAAGACCTAACCACTTTATATTATCAATTATCCATCCATATAAATCACATAGGAATTCAATACCATTTAGGGACCATACCTCCATCTATTCCATCAATAGGTTGTTCAAACTACATACCTATAACTCATGCCCTAGAGTGGAGTTATTATCTATTGAGATCCTAAAATGTTAGAGGCTACCTCATTATCTATGATGTGTATGAAACCCACATAATAAATTCATTAATTCTAGAAGAAGGGTCTTAGCCCTCTGATAATAGTAGTTATTCTTTGTGTATAGTTACACTAGAGTCACGTAGGAGAGTGACTAGATCCAATTCCTATGCTAGTTTTCTAGTCTCACCCCTATCAAATCATAGGAAACCTAGAAATATGCAAACAACCCAATTTAATATAAATTCACCTCCTCCAATAGATAACCATTTACCCATAAGGAAAACTTTTCCTATTAGTTATCTAATGGCTCAGCCTTGGGTAGTTGGATTTGTTATTGATATTCCCAAAGACATGTGTGATTTACCTAGGAATCCTAAAAAGTACCTACCATCCTTTTCTCCTTCAACATGAAGGACAATAGAGGAACACTTAAATTATTTTAAAGTTTCTTTAAGATTAATGAATGTTGTCAATGAAGATGTAGCATGCAAATTATTCCATTTTACATTAATGGACATTGCTTATGATTAGTATTTAAATCTAATGAAGAATTCCATCACTTCTTAGGATGAGTGTTAAGTTATTTTTATTGCATAATTTGGATAGGTTATCAATATTAGTTTGGTATACCAATATTTCACTAGTATGAAGAGAGATCCTAATGAGCCTATCCATGCTCTCAATGTAAGGTTTCAAAGATGTATAACTAGTTAACCCCAAGGTATAACTAGAGGCTACATTAGTGTTAGAAATGTACAAGAATGCTCTTGACCTAATCATTGTAATGTTTTTGAGAAGGGTAGTCATGAATAATAACTTAACCTTAGCATATGAAGATTCCATCATTATAGATAGGAAACTCAATCCTTGGATGCCTAGTGCACCTCATGTTAATAATGGCCTACCATAATTAAAATTGATACCATATGTGAGGTAGAATGTTCCCATATTCAATAAAAACTAACTATATACATTATCTCCATTGACACAGATAATACAACCAAATATTAGATTCTTGATTAATCATGCATCAGGCAATGGTTATTAATAGAATCAACAATCAGCTCCACCTTATAAACCTATTTTACAAGGTACTAATCCTAAAAAAATAGGACTAGATTCTATCCATAAAATAGTTCAAAAGTTAAGCAATGACTTATTATATATGTAAAGGAATATGGGCAATGCCAATAGCTCAATAGGAAATACAAACATTGGATTCTAAAGATATAAATTACCATTCAATAGGCCTACAAACAATATAGAGCATCCTAAAAAGTTTCTAGAGATCAACATGGTAGAAACAACTCTTCCTAATTGGTGTAGAATTCATAACACTTATCAACATGGTGAGCTTGAATGTGTAGAATTTTATGAAACATTCATAATATTTAAAATGGAAGTATTCAAATAATACCAAAAGAATAATCCAATAGAATCCCACTAGGTTCTTAGCTCTTCAAGCATTGTTATGTTCTTTGAAACTCATGAGTTTCCTTTTCCAAGTGAGATGATAATATACCAGAGGATAATATGAATAGATTCATGATTTCCAATAGTTATAAAGAAGTGGGTAAAATATAAATAATAATAATCCACTCACAACATCAACTCTTCCAAATACCAAGATGATTCTTCCCAATCCTAAATCTAACAATAATCCACCTCCTTCAAAGGGGAATGACCAGCCACAGAATAAAGAAGAACTAAACAAAGGAGGATACAACATTATGAAATATATGAAAAGGATTAAAGAAAATATAACTCTTCATGAGTTATACCAAATAATTAAATAGAAGGATCTAAAAAGTAAATCCATTACTAGAAAGGATCCTATGGAAAGAACTAAAGCAATCATAGACACAATGTCATCTACAAGAGTAAGCCATAATTTCTGCCCTTTCTACTAACTATTAGAACATTTGGTAAGAATATTCATAATTTTTTAGTTGATTTTAGAGCATATATGATTATTGTGCTTACTTTCACATTCTAAAATATTGGTTTGACTCCAAGTCCTTCAAAGATAATAGTCTCATAGCTAGATAAAATAGTGGTACCAATAGTTAAGGAGTTGACCAATGTTCAAGTAGCATCTAAACCATGAGTCCATATGACTATTGATATCCTTTTAGTAGATATACCTGAAGGCTATGAACTATTACTAAGTATATATTTGTCCAAAACACTCAATGGATATATTTATATAAATTTCTCTCATATCTAGTTGCCATGGAGAGGTATTACCAATCACACCAAAATTGACAGATACCCAAAGATGAAATACTTTAACATGGAGTATAATTTCAAGAATGAAGAGGTGAATTATGAATCCCTTAGTCTTGATATTTACACCTTTTCTATGTATAATTAAGTACAAAATCTAGAATATGAAGGTTCTAATCAATTTTGGACTTTACACTTTGATGGTGTTAGATCTAAGTAAAGGTCAGGTGTAGGGATTAAGCTAATTAATCCATAAAGTAAGAAATTAATAACAACATATACATTATAATTTTCATGTACTGACAATAGGGATGAGTATGAGGCTTTGATTCTAGGATTACAATTTACACTCAAGAATAGTGTAAAGCAAATACTAGTGTTTGGTGACTCAGAGCTGGTGGTCAACCAAGTCAGAAAAAAACATATGTACAAGTTGTCTTATTTAAAAATGTATAAACATAGAGCATGGGACATGATTAAAATTTTTTAATAATTCAACATAATGGCCATTCCTATAAAATAAAATCAGGCTACCAATTCACTAGTTGCTACTATTGCTAATTTGGAGACCCTCTAAGAATCTAAGGTAAAGAGGTTCTCTATAAAATTAGTGCCTTATCCCTCTATTCCTAATAACATAGAGAATTTCCAAGTTTTTGATGATGACCAACAAATTATCTAGTTTTTAACTATTTTAGGGGAATTTAGGTCCCAAATCATTGATGACAAGGATATTAATCACCTATGTCAAGAGGAATCATACATGAGAGGTATTATCCAACTCAAATAAAATTTTATCCTAGCTAGGTTGGTCTCTTTGGAAAGTTCACTTGATATAGACCCTTAAGATTAGTAGCTTAGGCAGCCCAAGGTAAATGAATTAGAATTCAAAAAGAAAAAATCTAATATATGAGCATAACCTATGACATGTTAATATTAGTCTTAGATTCACCAAAGAATAAATACAATGAGTAAAGGATTTAATCATTTTCTACAAAGATGTCATTACCTAGACATACAAAGATTTGAAATTTTATGACCCTTAGGTCATTTCTCATATGATTCCACTCAACACAAATCATAAACCATTTAGATATAGGAAAATACTATTCAATCCTATTATTTATCCTCTCATTTAAAGAAAACTGGAGAATTTATTAAGTGCAAAAATCATATTCCCAATATAACGTTCTACCTAGGTGGCCAATTTGGTCCTAGTAAGAAAGAAAAATGGTGAGATCAAACTATGTATAGATTTTAGGAACCTAAATAAGGCCTCTAAAAAGGAAAATTATCCACTCCCTTCTATAGATGAGGTGATACATATAGTAAGTGGTTCTAAAATGATTTCCTTCTTAGATGGATTCTTAGACTATGATTAGGTACTGGTATAATATGAGGTTATAATGAAGACATCATTTACCATAAATTGGGGAAATTATGTCTTTAAGAGGATGAAATTTGGCCTAATAAACATGGTAAAAACATTTCAACATGATATGGATCATGATTTCAAAGGATTGATAGGAAAATACATAATCATCTACATGGATGATCTTACAGTATTTTCAAAGCATAGGAAAGATCACATAAGTCACCTACAATCCATATTTGAGAGATGAAGATGGTTTGGTATTTCGCTAAACCCAAAGCAAATTATATTTGGATTCCCTAAAGGTAAGCTCTTAGGACACATCATCACCAAAGGAAAGATCACCACTGATCCAAATAGATTTTAATGAATTTTAAAGATTACACCATGAAATAGCAAGAAAGAGTTCAAATCATTCATTGGAAAGATTAAATTCATAAGGAAGTTTATTTCAAGATTTTTAGAGATTTCTAGACCTTTAAATTCCTTGGTCAAATATGATTCCAAAATAGAGTGGATAACTAAAGATTGAAAGTCTTTCCAAGACATTAAAGATACAATATCACAAGCTCCAATACTAATCGGTCTAGATTTCAAAAAATATTTATACTTATATTCATTTGATTTAGAACATACAATTGTTTCTATCATAATCAAAATTGGTGATGATACCAAGAATCCAATCACCTTCA
Source organism: Torreya grandis (assembly GCA_037957365.1). Lineage (NCBI taxonomy): Eukaryota > Viridiplantae > Streptophyta > Pinopsida > Cupressales > Taxaceae > Torreya > Torreya grandis. The sequence continues at coordinate 225,002 of JARHVA010006154.1, read as the reverse complement.
TGAGCACAAATTTTAAATATATAGAGGTTAGATATTCTATTATTGATAAATAGATTTTGACCCTTATTAAAGCAGTGAAGAAATGTTAGCATTACATCTTAATGAATAAAATCATTACCATCGTGCTTGATCTCAATATCAAGCTCACCCTATCATAGAATGAATTAATATAACATTGAATCAATTGGATGGAAAAATTACAAGAATTTGATATATAATTCAAGCCAACAAAAATTGTTCAAGGTTAAGGCATCATTTAGCTCATGACTGAACATGATCCATGCATCAACATTGAAGAGATATGTAAGGTTCAAGTGTCCAAAGGAGAATGATATGTTGATGTCATATATTTTTTACTTATAGGTACTTATTTCATAAAAATTAATAGAGAAACAAGGAGAGATTTGAGGTTTAAATATGCTCATTACATGATCAAGAAGGGAGTTCTCTATAGAAGAAATTATGAAGTCATTTACTTTAGGTGTGTGTCTATAGAGGAAGCTAAAGAAACCCTAGAAAAAATGAATTAGAAGATAGGTAGTGGCCATCCTTCTAAAAATACCATATCCCACAAGATCTTAATAATGGGCTATTATTGGTCAATAGTTTTCAAATATGCTCATGCTCATGTTAGAACATGCCATGAATACCAATCTCTAGCCAAAAGAGAAGTATACATAGTAATGCCCTTATGGCCAATTATTAAAGGAAGGCCATTTGCCTAGTTGATTTTATACTTCATTGGTGTTATCAACCCAAATTCCTCAACATGCCATAAATTTATGCTTACTTCTACTAACTACTACACTAAATAGACTAAAGCCATAGCCACAAATAATTACAAATCAAAGTATGTGATTCATTTCTTGGAGGAACACATAATAATGAAATATTTCACACCTATCTATTTGGTTTGTGATAATGGACCAGATTTCATATCATCCAAATTTACTGAATGGGTACATGACAACCAAATCACTATCAGATATCCTTTAACCATTACCCTGAGGGAAACAGACTAGTAGAATCAATGAACAAGAACCTGATAGATGTGATTAAGAAATTGTAGGGACAAGCCTAGGGACTAGAAAAATGTATTGAAGTATGCTCTTTAGGTAGACCAAATAATATAAAAAAAATCCTTTAAATATTCATCCTATTTATTGGTGTATGGATGCAGGCATGTATTCCCAATTATGTTGAAGTTACCCACTTATCAGTTCATGCAGGACTACATGGAGCCATGCAATGAAGTAGAGTAAAGATTATTGGACATAATAAAAATGGAATATTCAAGGACTAAATCCTTATATACCTTCAAAAAACACCTATAGGTGGTCAAGAGGTGGTTTCATAAGAGATAAAAGGTCAAAACATTTAGGATTTCAGATCTAGTGTTACTTTGGGATAAAGCCCATGAGAAGAAAGGAGATCATGATAAATTTGCCCCAATATAGATTTTACCATACCATATTTTGGATATCATGAGAAATAATTAATTTCATCTAAAGGACCTAAAAGGTAATGAGCTTACATATCTATTCAATGGATAGTTCTTGAAGCACTACTTCAAGTTTATGCCATCTACAGATATTACTGATTGATGAGGGATAGACAAATTTATCTATAAGATTATATTAGTTTCTTTATTTCTTAGTTTAAAATTCCTAATTTCTTATATTATATTTCATGATTTTATACAATATATTCCTTGCTTTCTAAAGTGAGTTTATTGCTTTCTAGACTAGTTGTTTTTATCACTTGTTGTGACAATCTAAATTTTGTTTGTTCTGATGTAGCCAAGTTAAAATCCAAACCAATGTAGATTATTCTAAAATAGACTTGTAGTAAAGGGGAGAATTAAAAATGAATAAATAGTTTGGGACTTGTCCACAAATTGGGTGTATTTCTATGTTTTGGGTCCTCAAGATGAAGGTAGGTAATCATAGATTATTCTAGATGCTATCACAATTGAATACTTTCACCAAATATGTGAAAGTTTCTCTCATATTAATTAATAAAAATTTATAAAGTTTTCTTATTTTATTATATCAAGTACACTTTCATATTAAATATTTTTTTGAAGTGAAAAATATAGGTATAGATATGGCTGGTAGGGACATTTTGGTAATGATTTGATTTATAATTATACTAGCTCACTAGGGTTCTAGATCTTGTATTTTCATTCAAGAATAAAATAAAAACAAAAGAATAAAAGAATCAATGAGTTCAAAAGATAAAAATAAGTCTAAATAAAATCAAAAGGCTCACATGATGAAATAAGGTCAATGTACCACACATCATGGTTGAAATAAAATAATGGAAAGAGAATAAAAGGAGCCTAAGGTATCTCTGTCAAGACTATGGATGTTTGGCTAATAGTAGAGCAATGCCTGAGCTTACCTCATTTTTTTTACATTTAATAGATATTGGAATGAATCCTATAGCTTCATCAAGCCTATGAAAAACTCATTAAAACAAGGGCTAAATTGAACTACATGTTTGACACACACATATATAAGGAATTGGAAGGCAAGTATACTATGTTAATCAACTTGGGAGTATTTTTCATGTTTCTTATTTAAGTATTTTTATGTGACACACTCCAAAATTTATCTAAGGATTACTAACCAAAGTTTTGGGTTCTTGAATACTAATTTATTATTTTTGGGGAAATCAGTGTTTAATTCCTAAATAATAAATAGGTCTAAGCAGGAGAAAATTAGTAAATAATATTCCAAATTAAAGATACTAATTTGTGAAATTTAATTGAAATTTGACCTTTTCTAAAATAATAATGAGAGAGAGAAAATCAAAGTTATCTTATTTTGTGTTGATTCGACTAAGATAGGGTCTGAAATGGGATTTTATATGGATCTATTAGTCATGGATTAGATGAAACTAGACTAGGCCAACACAATGAACAAGAAGAGTCATGAAAACATGGTAATCTAGGGTCTAGTGCTATAGTCCAACTATGGCGTTACTATCCTAAGTAGATAAGACCTAGGGGGATGGATTAGTCATGAACAGAGGGTCCTAGCTTAGCTAGAATCAAGTCTAGAAGGCTATAGATGACTATGAATCAGTGAAAACAAGCCTAAAAGGGTTACGAGAGAAATTAAGATGGACTTAAGGATTGGGTGTCATTAGCCATGGTCAAGTATCCAATTTTTGCATTTTATATGACTACATTTTCCTCCACTTTATTCTAGTGATGAAATAAAGTTAAAACTAAGATAAAAGAAAATAAAAAGCATACCTAAACTTACCTACAAATGTGAATCCCATGAAGCAATGTGATGCTAAGTAATGCTAGATAGTATATAGAGAGCACATTGTGCAAGTGTGAATCTACAAAATGAAAACAAAGAGTAGATCAATTCTTATTATATGCAATATAAAACAAGAATGTACAAAGATGGGTAAGAGAGAGAGAGGAAGAGAAATGAATGAATACACCTCACTAGGTACACAAACTAATATAAATCTTATTGTGATGCTGACTAAGGCTGAGTAATGATAGATGTGATGGATGATGTTGTACCAAAAGTTATTCATTAATGGATTTGAGTGCTTAATTCCTCAAAAAGTAGCTCAAAAATGCAAAATCTAGCCCTTTGGCTCCATCATCACCTACTAAGTGAAGCTATATGACCCTACATGTGCTAAGCAATATTTGGACTATGTGTCCAATCCCTCTAAATAGGTGTCTCAAGAATACAAAGGCTATCCCTTTGGCCCCATCATTTCCACATGAAGTGAATCTATGAACTGATATTAACATGAAGAAGTATGTCATATGAGATGGATTATGAAGCCCATGAATTCTCTATAAATTAGACAATGTGGCATGGATAGTTGAATGTGTACTGGAAATTAGGCTAATATTGGCCAACTCAAAAAATATGTAGATTAGGCTTGTATGAAAGCCACTCCAAAACTAAAAATTTGGCTTATGTGGAAGCCACTTGAGAACTCAAGAGTTTATATTTTGGAGGTTAGGATTTTATTAAAGCCACTCTAAAATAATTTCAGCCACCAATTATCGTATCTAAAATTGGAAGTGAGAACCGATCATGTCATGTATGATCCCCCTTATTCTCTAACAAAAGTATACTAAAAACTATTGATTCCTAACTAATTTGATTATGAAAAACTATAGTTAAACCTACTTTTTTTCATTCTTCTAGTAAATTTAGCTTTTCTATTATTTAGATAGGAGCACTGAAATAGGACACCCTAGTGTCTGGTACTATAGTCTAGCCTCGATGTTGTTGTCTTGGGCTGAAACTTATCACTATTATAGATTCTTGACTATCTGCTTCATTTTTTTTGAGTGTTTTGATGATTATTTTTTGTTTTGGTTATTTTTAAATTATATTTTTTATTGATAGGAGCTCAGATCTCTATATCAAAACCACTATTTGTTCCCCCTCATTTGAGGGTAGGAAATAGGTACCCTATAATGACTACCCTGAGAAGAAAAATTCTTGCAAGTGTGTTAAGCTAGAAATATATATGATATAACAATGATAATCAATAAGATACATCAAGATATGGCATGGTTTGAATTGATATATTTTTAGATCAATAGGGGTATGCCTAGATAGATATAATAATGTAATAGCACACGTAATGTACTGGAATTAAATTAAAACTAGAAATGTTAGTTGTTATTTTATTAGTTGTTATTTGGAGGGATGGATTATTATATCCATCATGGCATCCAAGAGAATAGGAAAATGCATGATATGAATCATGGCATTGTAACAATCAAGAATAAATCAATTAACAAACACATAAAGCAAGAAGCAAGAAGCATAAAAGGGTGGCTAAGGGGCCATGCAAACAAGGGACATGAACACATGTCACTCAAACTAGAAAACAAACATACAAGGCATGTTCAAATGCCACATACACATACAAGTGGAGAAAGTAAAGTTGGCACAAGGGCCATAGACACATATAAGAGTACAAGTAAAGGACATTGTCAAATGTCCTAAGGAACACACATGAATATAAGCAAAGGACATTGGTAAATGTGTTAAGGCACATATAGGAGACAAGAAAGAACTATAAATATAATCACATCAAGATAAACTAATAAAAAAGATAAAGCATGTAAATATCAGAAAGATACAATCACATCTAACTAATCAAAGAAAGAGGGAAAGTATGAAATACATGTTTATTACAAGACTAGGTATATGCTAATAAATACACAAGTTTCAAATTCTAGTGAGTGTCGATATAGTAATCTATGTAAGATAGTAAATAATGTACATCAACATGATAACTAGAGTGTGTGGTGTAGGAATGACATAACCTTGATGGTGTAGTCATATATAATATTCCCCTATTGGGTATGTATATTAATTTATGTCTCAATGTAGAAGTATTATGCCACCTGAATAGGTATATTAAAGAAATCAAAATGATAGATGTAACTATACATGCTGAAAGGAAGGAAGATCAAGTGAAGCATGGTAATGTAGATAAATTGATTAACAGTAAGTATAGAAAAATAAATGTAAGTCTAGCATAGTAGTAGCAATGTAAATCATGGATAATGCATACAATCGAGATGTTTTTGTGTCTCTGATTTATTTGAATGTTTTTGAATTTTTGATATAAGGTATATATAATAAATCATAATGAGACTATGTACAATAAATACTAAAAAACTATGTACAAGTAAGCAAAAAGAAACTATGTACAAGTAATACTGAGGAGAAATGATATTAACCAATGAATTTTATAGGAGACTCCCTATCATGGTGTCTTATATCAAACAAAGGAATCATGTGTGATTATTAAGCATGAGGGAATGGTTGTGAATATGAATATGAATATCTAGATTCATTGTTGATATCTTGGAAATCATAATAACCTATGTTGTTCCACTCATCATTATCATCTTGATTTTAAACCAATGGAATATTGGTGTTGACTTTTACTGTATCTAGATCTTTTCCTTTTATAAATTGTGTCTATGAATGATTTTCCTTAGGATGTTCAATAAATCCCAAACCTTGGTGACAAACATTATCAACTGCTAGAATAGGAGTAGTGATGCCTTGAGCCTACTTGCCCAACCCTTAGCCTTGAACCATATTTTGGAGAGGTAGAGTTACATCTTTTTTGTTTTTTACCTATGCTTGTGGTACTATCTATTGTTTTGATTTTGTTTTTTTATCCTTTTGTTGTTCTGAGTAATGCTTTGGTAACCACTTTTATACTATTTTTGAATTTGACATTTTATGAATGTGTTCCTATGTCACTTTGGATTGCTTGACTAATTTACTTTGTATAGGGTCATTATTATAAATCATCTAATGTATATGTTTTTATAATGCTAAAGATGAATCTATGTGATGTCCATGCATTCTATGATATGCACAATAATATCTAAATCTTCTCATTGGATGTAGAGGAGGTAGTTTGATAAACTTAGATTTAACCATTTCCCTTAGTACCTCACTTGGAATCTTATTTGATCTTTGAGTGATTTTTGAATAAATATTTGTAGATGTACATTGTTGTGATTTATTGTTTTGATATGTAACATTGCTTGCAACCAATTGACTAGGTGAAGGTGCATATGCATCATTGACACTAGGGTGCCTTTGAGGATTTTTCATTATGATCTAATTTTTCAATGTTGTGATCTTTTCATGTAATAGCTTATTATACATCTGTAAATATAAAATTAACTTGCTCATACTAGTGATTTGATCCCTTAGAGTCTCACAAGTGCAAACCCTAGTTGATTTTGATTGAACATGTAAGCACATATGTTGAAGATGGTTTGAAGAATATATAGGATGAATGTATGCATTAAGAATAAAAGTATATGATACCTCACATTTTGGATGGGTGATAGCATGGACCTAGTTAGAGGGAAAGTAGCTATCACCATCTTGAGAGAGAGGGGGAGAAGGGATTTCATTCCTCCTACATGAAATATGGCATTGATATAAGAGTAGCCAAGAAGTCATATACATCTAGGAATAAACCATTTATATGGGCTAAAATGTATGTAATTGGAGTTATAAGTTGTATAGAAATATGATTATAGAGAACACTCTATATGAGAGATAGCAAACAAGGGATATAATGTATGGAACTGTGCATGAATGCATAAATAGCTTTGACTTGTGACATAATATTTCTAACATGTTTAACAAAATAGAGTTGGACATTATTCTTCATGAGAGAGAAAGAGTATTCAAAAGAAATATTGAATTATTTTGTAATTTGGGAAATAAATTTTGTAATATCATCTCTAATTATGAAAAGTAAGCATGAAATGCAAATAATGATGATTTGTACTAGCTTATGGTAAAATTCATCATTCATGTACATGATAGGGCCCATTATTATTTCCTCGTTATTTGCAAGAAATGTAAGAAAAGTTTGTAAATAAGTGGGAATCATATTTGTAATTTTATTATGGATGTAAGGTGATACCTCAAGAAGTAAATAGGTGTTATTATATGCAACTAGGGATTTTACAATAATATTTTACAAAATACAATGAATTTTTGAGTTAAGTATGCAAGTAAAAATTTAGAAATTTATGGGAAAGTGTTTGAATTAATGGGACCTAGTAGATGCAACTAGGGTTTTGAGGAATTTTTTTTTTTTGAAATTACTATGATTTTTTGAAATTTGAAGTGATTTTTTTATTTTAATATGCAACTAAAAATTCAAAAAATGAATGGAAATTTATTAGGAGCTAGTTTATGTAATTAGGGTTTGAAATAAAATTATTTTTTAAATTACTATTGAATTTGAGAATTTGAATCAAAATTTTGATTTATATATGCAAGCAAAAATTTAAGAAATTATTGGATTAATATTGGAAAATTATTGGGACCTAGTGTATGCAAAAAGGGTTTGAAATAAAATTATTTTTAAAATTTAATACTAAATTTTAAAATTTGGGATGAATTTTTGATTAAAATATTCAATAAAAAAATCAAAAATTTATGGGAAAAATCAGCTAGGAATTTACCCTAGGGTTTTTAGGGTTTTTATGCATAATTCAAAGTAAGTCGAGTTCACCAAATGATTTATTATTTTTGGGGAAATTAGTATATAATTCCTAAATAATAAAAGGTTCTAAGTATGAGAAAATTAGTAAATAATATTCCAAATTAAAGCTACTAATTTATGAAATTTAATTACAATTTGATTTTTTCTAAAATAATAGTGAGAGAGAAAATCAAACTTATCTTATTCTATGTTTATTCGACTAATATGGTCTAAAAATTTGTATGAAAGCCTATGACACTATCAAAAACAAGATTCTAAACTTCATTTGTTGATTGGATAGGAGTGTTGAAACTAGACACCCTAGGCTCTGATGCTATAGTCTTTCCTTGGCACTATTGTCTTGAGGATCTAATATTTTTGGGTTTTGTTCTCTTGGTTAGTGTGAACCTATGTACCAATTTTTTGAGCCTCACTGTCAATATAACTCCCTATAGAACTATTTTTCTATGCCTATTTATTTTATGCAGTTGAATAGAAACTTTGGCAAATAGGGAAAAAGGGTTAGTGTCTATAAGATGCACTAGATGTGCTTCACACCCTGTGTGTGGACACACTGCCTACATACCAATACTTTGAGGAGGGATCAAGCCATATGTAGTTATACCTTTAAGAGTGCTTGGTGAGATAGTGAATAAAAATACAAGAAATGCAAAAAATGGGTGTGCTTTAGATGGCAAGGGGCTAGTGTAAGGACTTGAATTGGCTTGAAAGTGTATAGGTTGGCTATATACAAAAAATAGGGAATATTACTTGAGTAGTCTTGCTTGTGTTCTTTTTTTCTTGAGTGATATTTTCCAACCCTCTCCAAATGATCTTTGATGGATTTTATATGGATATATTAGTCATGGGTTAGATGAAACCAATCTAGGTAAACATAATGAACAAGAGGAACCAACGAAAAATGGTAATTTGGGCTCAAATTGTGATTGGATAGGAGCACTAGAAAGGGGACACCCTAGGGTCTAGTGCTATAGTCCAAATTTGGTGTTATTTTCTTAATCAGATGAGACCTAGGGGAATGGATTAATCATGAAGAAAGGGTCTTGGCTCAGCTAGGATCAAGTTTGAAAGGATATGGATGACTAAGAATTAATGAAAATAAGCATGAGAGGGTTATGAGAGCAAAAAAGAGGGACCTAAGGAATGGGTGTCATTATCCATGCTTAAGTTGCCATTTTTTTCATTTTATATGACTAAAAATACTTAACAGTATTCCCCCTATGAGTTGTCAATTATTGTATACAACACCCTACTTTTCTCTAAGGAGAAATGGGAACCCACTTTTTTCAAGATTCAAGCCTTGATTATTTAGTCTCTCTTCTATATTATTATGAAAATTTTGGGAATTATTGATGATTAATATTCATACTTTGAGAAATAGACATGTTAATCATGTGTTATTTATGGAATAAATTCATTAATGCATTTTGGGAGTTTTGAATATGTAGATTTTTATGACTTAGGTAGTTCAGATGAATTTAATCAAGTATTTCACTCATTAGAATTTTTTTCCAAGCATTCCATTCAAACATTTTATCTGATAGGTTTGGTTTTTAGGTTTTATGTTTTGGTATTTTATCTCATAAATTTCTAAAGTTTTCATTTTTGAAACTTCTCTTCATTTAGGCTTTGGTCTTTTGATATTTTTTTCTACACAAATTTATCCCTCATAGAAGTTGCATCAAACATTTTATCTGAAACAATTTCCCTAAAACAATTCATTTTTATCAAAGTTTTTATCATAGACATTTTTTTTGATGAAAATAGGTCTTACGAACTAGTGCCACATACATTTTATGTGATGGAAATAAGTCTCCAAGATTTTTGTTATGGATATTTTATAAAGACCAATCCCCAACATAAAAACTAAATACCATATTACCAAGAACAATACAATGATTTTCTATACTTAGCTAAATAAAATGTTTCTTAATAGTATGTTTTAAATTCCCCCACCAATACTAACTAACAACATTTGAATTATATAAGAATATAAAAGAAGTAAATATTGGGTATTTATGCTACATGAATTGGTATTCAATGAAAAATATTATATGTGTGATATGTATCCATTGGATCCATTATTTATTTCAAATAAACTTGTATTCAAAGTCTACTACTTTTATATATCATGAAAAAGCCCTAGGTACTATCTCGATAACACTATGTGAAGAATCAATAACTATATTAGGAGCATAAATTAATCATACATAATAAATAATGAATAATTATATTATAATAAATAATTATATCATCTTCATCTAGGGAATTTTAAGGAGTGAATCCCCCATCCCCCTACTCAATCAAGTATTCCATAGAATTTACTGATACAGTCTTCGACATTACCATTTTTTATAATTAGTATGCAAATTATTAAGAGGTATGGGATGTTATTGGTTCTATAGATATATTATCATTGGACATAAACAATATCACACTCTCTAAAAGAGTGTTTACCAAGGACTTACTTTCCCTAAAAAGACAAAGACTACAGTTTGCAACTACCAAGCCAGAGGTGATTCCATGTATCAACCTCCTACGAGATCTATTCTTCTTAGGTAAGATAAAACAAGATACCTTATTCATCATTATAAAAATAAAATAGTCATCAAATGCATTTTTGAAGATAACTTCCAAATATACTTATCCATAAACACACTTGATACATACTTTTACAAGCACAAGGTGGTGCCATTAAATGAACAAAACATAATTGAGAAGGTGACATATTCATGGATGATCCCCAAATAGACCATACCTTTCAAAATAAATAAACCAAATGGAAATTTTCCCATATAAAAATTTAGGATGGGAGTATGCATTATCGTGGCTTTATTAAATAGACTTTATGATATAACAAACATTCATTTTGTCAATCTAGATAGGGTGCCATTACTACACATGCTTCTAACTAATAATGTTTACTTTACACTAGGATAAATAATTAGTTTCTTATTGAGGGAAAAAATAATCCATAAGGAGAAACATCCCACACCTATGGGCCATTTTTATATGATTTCTTACTTATTAGATGTTATTAGGTGAATTTTCTATAAAGTCCTTAACAAATTATGGAGTCCAACCATAGATTACATCACAAACAAAATTTTTGATCACTTCTAGTTTATGAATGTGTTTGCCTACACAAATAACATCATTAAGATAGAAGAGGATGTATACCCCTAGGTTTGGCAATCTACCCACATCTCACACATGCCCTAAATTGGAGAGAATATTGTGAAAACATTGGCTAAATGAGGGGATTACTTTTTGTATCCAAATTTCATATTTATAATGATTTGGGGAAATAAATTATACCCCATGTGTCTCTCAAGATATGTTCCATATAAGCTAGTAGAACAAGATATTTCCTTTCAACTATGGCAGAGCATTGAAGAATATTTTTCCAAAAAATAAAAAAATGTTCATACTTTGGCCACCATGTAGTCATTGTTAAAATTTTATACACCATGAGGAAGCATTTTGGAGAAGTGTGTGGCAAGTAAAATATCTGTCATTTCCCCATGCCTTCACACAGGGATTGGGATCCACATGGTTTTATTCATAAGCACCTATAGGGACTTAATATCCCATAGAACCATGTCCCTTATGCTTATGACTTTTTATTTTTAAACACCAAGGATGCCAAGGAAGTATTGGAAAGAGTAAGGATTTTGGGATTGAAAGAGAAACATTTAATAATGATCCAAGATGAACCTTCAGTATCTATAAGGGAATTAGATAGCAAAAATGCACTTTACAAAAGAAGGGAACATTCTGATTTTTGAAGAAGACAGTTCAAGGAGCAATACAAGGAGGAGGTCGGTTCCTCATCTCAAGGAATCCCTTTGACATTGAATATTAAGACTATGAATAAGGAGCCTAGGTTAGTTGAACCCAACATCAAGGGAGCACAGGTCAGAGATCCCATTAGTTTAGACTTTGATGAGGAAGAATGATCAAAATAAAGGCTAACTATGAGCACAACTCAGGTAAATACTATTATTCCCTATTCCCATATTGATATATCTATTGGGATATCAACACAAGATGCATTAACCCAACAAATCTCCATTACCTAACTGAATACCCCTCTCATATATGCAAGGAATATTAAGACCCTTATAGGGAGTCCACTATTGAGTCATCCCTAGGCTTGCTTGATGCACCTCAACACTATAGAAAAGTATGAGAGGTTATTAAAATTGATAATTTTGAATATGACTCTGATGTTAAGCTATAAAAAGATAAGGCCTTGAGCCTTGAAGAAAAACTAGTATCATAAATTCTCCTAGGTACCTAATCTCTTATGACTATTCCTTTAACTACTATTCCATTATTTGGTTATGTTCCTATTTCTTTTGTGTTGAGGTATGAAAAGGTGGAAATGCATACTTCCACCTCTATTGACCCTTTTTTCCCAGCCAAATTCACTCAATTCCCCCTTTTCACCCCTAAGGTTTAGAAGGATGTTACCACCACTACCATTACCCCACAATCCACTTCCATCTCATTCACCATGCCTACCTCCTCTATCCCATCTATCACTACCACCATTAGATCTTTAAAGAAGAAGAAGATATCTTAAAAAGTGTATACTATCATGGCCACATCATATTTCCATAGCTAGTTCACTCAAATTTACCTTCCCATGCCATCCACCACCTCCATAGAAGAGACCATTATGGTAAGTTCTAGTAGGGGAAGTAAGGATAAACCCCAATTAGTCACAGTCCATCCACTCCCTCAATTTGGAAGAATGGACTAGGCTAAGATCATTTGGCCTTCCCTTCTTGATGTCCTTATCAAGGTACAAAATAAAAATCTATTAGTTGAGGAGCCTCAAGAAGAGGTTATTATCACAACCTCAAATACATCATAATTAGGTATTCCTCCCTAGGCTATGAAACTAAGAAGCAAGGCCTTCCAAATTCCTAGCTTTAAGATCACTGAGCTCCCTTCCCTCTCCACCCTATTCGACCCACCATATGATAGCATATAGAGGGTAAAAAATAAGATATTAATGGATGACAAAGGTAGAGAGATAATCTTTGAGGAAATATAGGAAGTCTTCTACCTCCCCAAGAGGTAGAATAGGTAGTTAGGACAATCTCCCTATGTTGAGATCAAATTTTTTAGACCTAGCTTAATCACATAAGGGTGTTATGGTAACCATCCATAAGGGAAAAAAGATGGCTTGACAAGAAATAGAAGCTGAGGTAGAATAATTGAGGGAACAAGCAAAGACTGTGCATATCCTTAGAGGTATAGAGGTAGAGTTTTAAGAAGTAGCCTCCAAATATTACAAATCCCTAGAAGCATTAGAATTCATAAGGGCTAAGTTAGCCCAACATGTGAATAAAACTAACTAATTATTTAATTATTTAAGATATGACAATAGAAAGTTGAATATGATAGTTGCCTATATAAGAAATAAAATGTATAGTCATCTGGACCTTATGACACCACTTGAGGCATCTAATGCTCTTAATTTAGTTTTAATAAAGAAATAAGAATACCATGAATTGTTATAATCATTTGGGGATTTAATCCCCAAATATCCAACACATGAGGCCCAAGTTATTCAAATTTTGGATGATCTAAAGTTATCAAAAGTGAAAGATGCCATATATAAATTTATCATCAATATCAAATTTGATAAAATCATTTAGGAGGCAACTGATAATTTCAAAGATAGTCTACGGGGCTTGGCATTAGAGGAGATAGAATATAAGTTAAGTACTACTAGAAAGAAGATAACTGAGGTGGAAATATTTAAGAATAACTTCAAGATGATGAAGGTTAAACATGAAAAACTCCTCGACCAAGTTAATAGGATCCATCGACCCTATTTACTTAACTTTACCATCATACGATAACAGAATGACATAACAAACAAGTGTTATAAGGAGAATGAGTCAAATAATAAGCAGTCTCAAACTACTATTTTAGGTACCATGTCCACATCTACAACTTCTAATTATACTACCCTAGCTACTACACCTACCAAACTACATATGGCTATTCAGATGATGCATCCTTATCAAGGCCAAGATTTTGTGCATCTACATTTTTTTAAAAATATATATATTTATAATTTCCTTGTAGTTCAAGCTATCATTGTAAAAAATTTCCTTTCATCTTTTGTACACATGCACACATTACATGTTTTTGAAAAGGTCAACTTATGGATAATTAATAATTGTGATTTTACTCTTATATGTTTTTTAACCATAGTTAAAAATTATGTTATAACTATTATATGTGAATGACTTTTCATGAACTTGGAGAATGAGATGGCCCCTTCCCCAAGTCTATTTAAATAATTATAATCCATTAGTTGGAAAGGTGTTAGAATATTTTAAATACAAGAGGATCAAAGCAATTTTGATTATCAACTTCATGAATTCGAGTATTTTTTTCTATTATTTATGTAATTAGATATTATTTCTCTGGTCGTGTATGTCAATAATCATTAGTGTGAAAAATCTATGAATAGGTTCTTAATTATATTGATTTGTGTACTAATCCTATATGTGCAACAACTATTGAAAGATTGGTAAAATTGTGTTGATTAGGACAATTAAGTTGATCGATTCATAATTATAAATGTGTATGATTACTTTCTTTGATGTAGTTTTTTATGTGTTTGCATAGCTACCTCAAATACCTCACTAATCCAAGCCATAATCTCCTAAGTAAGAGTGTGCAATAGTTACTCTAAAAAGAGTAACCTTTGATTGAGGCCTATGAGTTTTCTACATTGATATCTCCTTAAACGTCTCAATTGTGTTTGATTGTGTGTGTGTAATTGTTGTTATCAATAGGCATAGGTTTTAAAAGTGCTTGTCCATTTAGAAACTAGCTAGGGAAGTGATTCTTAAAAACCATATAGTCTCCTTTTCTACCTTACCCTTCTTTATTTTTTGATTTTATTTTGAGACCTACGCATTTAAATTAGAAACCATCTATCCCTCCAAGTCATGTAGGAATTCACTACCCTTTAGAGACCATAACTCCATCCAAAACCCTTGTCAACAACTTTCATACACTGTCAACTATTCCATCAACAAGTTATTTAGATTGCATACCTACAACTCATGTCCTGGAGTAGAGTTATTCTCCATTTATATCTTAAAATGTTAGATGCTACCTCGTTATCTATCATGTGCATAAAAACCACATCAAAAATGACTATGCTAGGAATACCATAAGTAGGCTAAGATGGGGGTCACCAAAAAATTTTGACATCAAGGGTTGACATTTGGCCTATGAGGTCAAAATGTTAATAATATAATATAGATAAATAAAATTAGGTCATCTATGGTAGACTTAGTTTTATAGAAAAGATAGATAAATAAAACTAGGTCAACTAGAGTAGACTTAGTTTTGTAGAAAAAAAAAAAAAAACTAGGTCAACTAAGGTCAAATTAGTTTTATATACAAGATAAAGAAATAAAACTAGGTCGACCAAGGTTGTTAGTATGTTCACACATAGTCAACTGGGCCAATGTTGGTTGATCTAGTTAAATCACATAGCACAGACCTATGTTGATGTTATTCAACATGGTTTTTAATACCAAATAAATAAGCAAACAACAAGTAGAAATGAAAATGTAGAACTAACTATTTTTTTAACTATCTATCTCAAAATAAGGTCATGAAGATGTACTACCAGTCTTTGATTGATTTTTAGGTTCCCAAAGACTCTTGATTCTCCATTAGATAGTAGTAACATAGTGTTTTACATATTCGACTATGGATGATTATACCTTGCCCATATCCCACTAAAACCTAGCTTCAGTGGTAAGTTGGAAGTAACTTATCAGCACTAAAAGCTAATTAATGCACTATAATATCAAATGGATGGCTTGATTCTTAAGGTTTAATACAGATTGAAATACTAGGTATTTCTTAAATAATATGAGGAACATGGAATTCAAATATCATGTTTATCTTTGTGTTATGGCTATGAGTATTAGGACAAGCCCCTCATGCCACAATATTAATAAATGATAGACAAGTACTATAAATAAAGTATAGTGTATTCCTTCATGATAGTAAGTAATTAGTTTTAAAACAATCATTACATAGTTTCTATATAAATCATGAAAAATTGAAAATAAAGGAAAAAATCAAATTGTAAAAATTAATTTGTAATTTATAAAAGTAAATAAATAGGCAACCAAATTTTTTCAAAGAAAAAAATTATATTAATTACTAAGAAAAGGAAATTAATTTCCTTAATTATGTGGTAATTGAAACACATAGATCAAGGTCAACTAGGGTTGATCTATTTGAGTAAACAAAATAAAATAAGGTTGATGTTGGTTAACATAGTATATTGAAAAAAATGCCAAAACAAACTAGGTTAGATAGGGTCAACTTATTTGTTAGCAAGACAAGCAGACACAAAATTAAGTCAGCCAAGTTGATTTAGTTGACTGTGTGATACATATTTAGTAGAAATAAAAAATTGGTAGGAACAAAATGGGAATCTAAAGTACTAAATAATTTTACTAGAAACATAAATGGAAAACTAAGATAATTGGAAAAGTTTAAGTACTAAATTGGTTAAAATAAACTTGATTAATATAACTAGGTTAACAAGGTTGAATTAATTGGATTAGTAGGAAAGTTGTAACTTTGATCATTAAAAATAGATCATTTTGGATTGGTCTAGTCCTATAGAAATAAAGACCTACATGACATATTTTACTATAGATGAAAACTTAGAAAGTAAAAAAAATACTAGGTTGACTAGAGTGACCTAGTTGACTATGGATGAAAATATGCAAACAAAGAATAAAATTGGGTCTACCAATGCAACCTAGTTGACTGTGGATGAAAATATGAAAACAAATAATAAAACTAGGTTGACCAATGTGACATAGTTGATTTGGATGAAAATATACAAATAGAGAACAAAACTAGATTTACTATCATGACCTAATTGACTTTACACTAAAAATTTTAAATGCAAGGGTTATATTCATATTGGGTTCACCATAATGTATGCAATATATTAACATAGATCTACAACTTAACCTACTTATTAAATATAATATTAAAGAAGGTAATCAACTAAAATCTATTATGATACTTTATATATCAGGGACATTATGCAATCAACTAATATCTATTATGATACTTTATATATCATGAGCATGACCAAATTAGTTATGCTAAACATAATTAAGGGAGAACTTGTCACACAACACTAAAGGAGAGGGTTTAAAAGCCTCTAGGCAAATAACACTCTACAGTAACCCTAGATATATCTTTTGGTCCATAAAATTAAATCTAATCTAGTATTTTCAAAATTTATAACACTAAGGGGATGGTTTATATCAAATAAAATAAATATAGTATCATGGTAGGCAAAGGGGGCCTATATCACCTAAGGTGGAAGATACAAATAAAAACTTATAACTACAATAAATTTAAGTGTAAAGGTGATCTAAGAAAGGAGTTATACATTTAAACCTATTACTTTGTGAAATATATATGTATCAAACAAAAAGTGAACATGTCAAGTCTCAATCTCCCACTTGACTAATGGTGATTTTCAAGAGGATTTTTAAGGATCACATTAGTTAAAATCATCTCTAGTATAAAATACTCCTACATGACATTCAATACATCCCATAAGATAAGATATATTTTTTCCAAGGCAAACTATAGAAATGGCTCATTCAAATGTAGATGTAGTAGAATTACGAGCTATAATAATGTAAAAAAGAACGTTCCTCTCTATCGTATTGATACAAAGGTCATATTTATATAAAATTACATGCAGTGAAGTTGAGTGAACTATATAAAAAATATATAATTAAATCTATAAGCCACATGTAGAGGTTGATTCATTTTATTATATCAAACCCAAAAAATGGTTCCTTCTATTTTTCATACATATTTGGGTTAGTACATTGTGTACTTATTCCCACATTCATGAGTGTTGGGACATGTTGTCTTTCCAACCTAAATGCCTACATATATACACAGATTTTGGGAATAGTCACCCAAGCTCTCCATGTGTAATATAAATTAATAAAAATGTATCTAATGATTCAACAAGGAAGTTTCATCTTTAAATATGTTATAATATCAACATGGTTTTCACCAACACACAAGTGTGCTCTTTCATTGCTCATTAAAATTTATAAAAAAATAATTTCATATTAAAATAGTTAATCTATGGAGAATGACTACACATGATCACAGGCTTTGATATTGAGTAACCTAAACAAGTTGAGTTTCATACCAAATAAAAAGTGTGTTGTACACACATAGGTACATCTATTCCTCTTACTCCATAATTTTTATTACTAGAATAAAATGGTAGAATTTGTAGATGATAAAATATATTATTAAGTACTTTACAATGAAAATATTGACATAAATATACCACACATGACTTTAGAACACAAACATGCTCCTAATCTACCATTATATCACACTTACATGTTATCTTATGAGTTTGACCCTTCTAATTTTTTGTTTCACATTGACATGAACCTCATTATCTATTTCAAACCTACTTGATATCTTACACAAACATATGTATACCTTTAGTTTAATCTCCTTTTCCATAGGTTAATGTCATCAATTTCAATTAGTATCTCCAATCAATACCTACCTAATTTGGTTATAATTAACCCTTTCCTGATTGCCTAATTTTATTGCCTTTGGTTAAAAAACTATTGATTATTGATAACATGGCAAAATTAACCAAATTCTTCTAGTATTGCCTAATCTTCTTCACTTCTCATCTATACACACTCTTCTCCCCCTATAGACTATTCTATTTCTATTATGTCCATCCCTATTTTTTTAGATGCCTTAGAACTAGAAAGACTCTAGTGGTAGTGGTAGTCGTGGCTATCACTCTCTCCCTTTCCATGGCTTTGTTTTGTGTTCTCACCATATGGAATTCTTTCTCAAATTTGGCCTTTCCTTTTTTTGTCCTGCATTCCCTATTGTTGATCCCCTCCCCTCTTCTGTGGCCCATTCAAAACCTTCTATTGATTCTTTTTTCCTCATTTCCCCTGGGTGCCCTCCTCTTGATCTCAACAAGAGTCCAACCATAGAATAGATCTTGAGTTGGGTGAAGTTGCTTCCCCCAGGGACCCTCCTCTTAATCTCAATGAGAGGTTGGCCATAAAATATATCTTGAGTTGGGTGAAGGTGCTGGCACTTTTTCTAGCCATAATGCGTAATCAATTCAAGGCTATAGTCATATAGAGTTAGAGTCCCAGAACTCCAACACTATAGACCTCAACATGCTCTCTTCAATTGGTATGGAGAAGTTTTGTAGCCCATCACTAGCCTCCATTAAAGGGGAATGTGCCACTTCTAGAAAATGGCTTGAAGTGGGCACCCCCGGCTCCAAATCCAAATGATCTCCTACGAGCAATAATATAAAGTAATAAGAGAAAGAAAAGAAAGTGCTCAACCTGGTCTGTCAAGAGACCCTAGATCTATATAGAGGGGAGGGGCATATATATATATATATATATATATATATATATATATATATATAGATAGCTATATTCTATATAGAGAGGAGACCAACTCTATTTAGGGGCCCTCAACTGGTGGATAGTAAGAGAAGAGGAAGGGCTGACTTAAAGAACCCCTCGAGAATAGGTCCCATTCTTCAGGTTGACATCATTTCATGCATGATCAGCCTGGAGTGAATAAGAAATTAGAAATGTACATTGCTATTCTAGTGTAAATCCTCAAAATAATCATACCCCTTCTACCAGGAGTAGCCTTTTCAGTGTTAGCTGAATGTAAAGTAATGGCTTTCATGCAATGTCAAAAGGGTCCCAATGTAGTTCGATCATTCAGATTGTTACAACCTCTAGCAGATGGTTCAAAATTAGATATAAAATAACCTATTCCATCGAGTAGTTCCAATTTATCTCTCTATAGAATGGCTCCAGTGGTGACATCTATGCTCAGTTTAGTTGCCCAAGCCATTGTACCTTTTGATCATGGTATGGTATCGCTAGATTCAGACATAGGTATACTTCATCTGTTTGCAATATCCTCGCTAGGTGTTTATGGAATTATCATATCAGGTTGGTCTAGTAATTAGGGGGTGGCCGTTTGGTCACCTATGATACTAGGGCCGATGGGTCAAAAATTGGTTCATGTCGCAAGTGCTGAATGATCCACTCTACACAGGTGTGGGCCGTGAAATGAAGTGGAATATGGATTCTAGAATATGGATTCTGGATTATGGATTCTGGATCAAGGGATAATTTTTAAAATAAAATGTTTCCTTTGGATCCACCCATATACCTAGCATGTTAGTGTCATGATAAATTACCCAATTAGACTTATATATAAACAAATAAAGGTCTAATTCAAAAGGGACATGGAACTTATATGGTACACATATATACACTATTTCACATTGATAATGTTTTCCTTATTCTTCATAAATTATGAATCTATCACTAGGATTAGTCATAATCCAAGTTTAAATCATTCCAATTCTAATTCAAATAAGGAATTCTCAAGTATCAAAGTTAAATCATTAGTTACACACATATATCAAATTAGCATAATTTCAAAATAGAAGTAGGTTGGAGAACGAAAATTGGGTTAGTTTCCCTCCTCAAATTATTATATTTGTAGGTATAGGTCAATCATCATAAGTGTTTATTTAGGTGAACTCAATCGATTACACTTTATTTTTTATGTTTATATCCCTCATAACAACATGTAGGGTTTGGAGATGAAGGGGATAATTTATAAACTTGCATGCATCATAAGTGTTTGAAATAACACATACAAAGATTTAAAATATAGGTGAAGGTGACCTTATGGTCACAGTCCCTCATTTTTATATTCATTCTCTACATGTTGTTCTATTGATCTATAGTTGAGACTGACCCAAATCAATAAATCCCACATAGACATAAATACAATTCCCAAATTGGATAAATTACAAGCCTATTTTAGTCTTATTTCCATTTATAAAACACATCCAAAGCTATAAATTCAACCATAAAATATAAGTCTTCATCCCTTGATTTTAATTACTATAGCTACAATATGCCACTTGTCAAATCATTGTAAACAATTTCAATAGCTTACACTTAAATATATGTTTGAATGACATATCTTAATTTGAATTATATTACTACTTTCTATCTTACTAGGATTTGTTAAACCAAATTAGGTTAAACATATTGATGAACCTGTACACTTATTAAACCATGTCAAACCCTAGCTTTCCATTAGTGTTTCATCTTTTTAGAGTTTTATATTTCATCCTTAGGGTTTTAGGGTTTTATTTTCAATAGTTCTCTTTACCTTTCTTGAAAATCAGAAAAAAATATCTTTTTCCCTAGGGTGTCACCCTCATTATCCTACTCAAATTTACTCTATTAAGTTTATCCCTTGGTTATATAATAGTTGGATCAAATACAACTTATTTTTTAGATGCTTTGAGGTTTGTGCTATTTGTATTGAATGGATAAAAAATGTATTTTTGTTTGCCAAAATACTATACATTTTTTCTAAAACAATTTATAATTTATTGGTTTTAAAAATTCACCTTAGAAGATGCAAGGTGAACCTATTTTTTAAAATATTTTTTATTTTTTTATATAGTTTTTTTTTATCAAAAAAATTTTCCTATTTGAAACAATTATTCATGGTTTTCTTGGAGTGGTTGGTTTTTTATTTCACTCTTATCAAGGAACTTTTTCTATGCTTGCTTACCTATTATTATTATGCCTAATTTACATATCAATAGATTTTTTAAGCATAATAAATATGAAATGGAGAACCAATCAGTAATCCATAGTATATTTTATCATGTGGATTTTTTACTATCTAACAAATTCCATCCCTTATGTTTATGATAATGAATGGACATATATCCAAACTTTTGTGATTAATAATGCTAATTATATACATCAAGAATAAATATTGAAGGAATGGCTAATTACTATGAATATTAATAGAATTGGTATAATAGTGATGAATATAGTGAAGAATAAAATGAATGCACTAATTATGAAGTATAAGATCCTACTTCTTTGCATTCTTCTTTAAATCATACACTAAAAAAATATGAGAAAAGTAATAATAAATATATTTATTTTCATAACATGTCCCATGGTATAAAAAGTGAGGAATATCCTTTTAGTATAACTCATTTATCTCTAAAATTGTCCACTATGCTTCATCTCATTTATCATTATAAAATACAAAGGCATGAACACTACATAGAAATGGCAAAAAGAATATGAAAATTTTCTCTCTTAGAAATGGAAAAAGAATTTGAAATTACTTATCTCTCTCTAAGTTTCAAAATCATGTGAAATTATTTATTTTTATATATAAATGGAAAAATATGTGAAATTATCTCTCTATAAAGGGGAAAATAATGGGAAACTTCTTCTATCTCACTATAAATGTTTAATTTTATAAGCACGTGTAGTGATTATTTACCCTATATGAAAATATAATTTAAATATAACTCCTCACATGAGCCTTATATTGACACAAAAATTTATGAACTTCCATGTAATGATAATTCCATTATAAGAAATAGTACATATTTATAATATGATTTTATGGAATATAAAGTCAAGAATAACCATGATGACTCTTCTTAACATATATCTAGTATAAAAGCTCTTATTCCTAGACCTTCTTCACGCATTCATAATAATGTACCTATTGAAGCTATAATAATAATAAGATTCAACCATTGAGTGGTCATTTTAAAATTTTTAATAATCCTTCCTAAGAATTCATCTCTTTAATGCATGTTTTGGGTTCCTTAGAGCACCGAATGCACCATCTAACCTTAGATAACAAAGAATATTATGTTTGGTCTGATTCTAATGCTATCTATGGAAACCCATTTGTGTGCAATATGCTACATACACCACTACATCACACCTTCCTCATCCATACATTTTATATGTTTGATGGTAGTAGTGGTCCTTATCTACATCTCAAAGAGTTCAAAGATTCTATAAAAAATATGATGAGAGAATTTACTCTAAATGAATCAAAAAAAATATTTTGAAAATTTTTGGATTCATTTGACTCTTTGTATATTAGGTATATACACTCAAATATTAAGTTACATGGGACATTTTTATGTGATCTATTCAGAATATTAGACCAAGTGTTTCATATGAATGCTTACCCTCTCTTCATCAAGAAAATTTTGAGCCAACTTATGATTAGATTTTACAATCCAAGCCTTGTAGGTATCAATTAATATGTAAACCAACATAATTGGAAAAACATTCTATATTTTTAGGTGCATAACTTATCCTTTCAAGTAAATATAATTTATTGTACTAATGATTCATTTTAAGCACTTCATTGTAAGACTCTTGCATAGAAGAGGACTTGGTGCTCAATCCAAATCGCAAGAAGGCAAATGAAGACATTAATTTAGAGAAATAAGTACCATGTAAGGAAGTCATAAAAGCTATTCCACTTCCTAAGGAAAATATTTCTATCAATAAAAATCAGGTCAAGGTCCTAAATAAAGTGGGGGGGGGGAATAGTTTATAAAGTATCATCCAAAGAAAATAAACCTACTTTTAATAAGTAATAACCAGTCAAGTTTGAAAATTTTAGATATTGACCACATGATATTATACACACATTATTGGATAAAAGTTTAATCACTCTACCTCCTAAATACCATCACTCTCCTCATCACTTTAACAAATTAAAAATTAAACCTTTTTTCATTTATAATCATTTTAATGGGCATCAATACAATATTTTTTATGCATTGTGACAAAATATTACACAACTTATGAATAAATGGGTTGGTACATTTGGAAAATTTGACACTCATTCAATAATATCCCTTATTATATATTATTATATTTCTCATATGATGAATACTAATACATCCTAAGGTGTTCTTATAAATTCAATGGCCTATAAAACTTATAAATATGAATTTTCTATCATAATGTATTATTCTAGTTCATATTCTATCATAATCACTTTATCTCTAGATTTTCCCATTGAGGAACTACTAGTCACTCAAGATATTATGAGAAGAGAACTAATGGAAGGAATAGTTTTTAATTATAAGGAAGAACATAATGCATATATAGCTACATTATCTCTAAATATACTAGTATGAGATAAATAATTAAAATAAGTAAAAAATAACACAACACAATCAAGAAAAGGAACCATTCAAATTTTTGGTACAAAAGGTCCATCAACCAAATTTACATGATTACAATGCATTTTTATTCTTGATTGGTTGGCCAAATAATTTTATTCACTATAGATGATTAATTCTTATGTCTTCATGATTTAAATTACATATTATTTTATGTATTTAATAAAACATGCAAATGCATCTCATCCTCAATCACCACCACCATAATTAGTTAATAAAATAATAAAATATATGTATATAGAGCTAGTGATTACACATATGAAAGATCTTTATATATACCTAATTTAGAGGAAAGTAGTTAGGTCTACTAGATAATCGTCTATTCAACACCCATCATATTAAATATTTATTCAAGGTTCATAAATACCATCATATCATATTCTTTATTATCTTTTGATCAAGTGTTTTATGAAACAATGATTTATTTTGAGTAAAACTATAAAATAAAACCTATGGTCATGATGGGGGTATGAACATTGTTCATTCCATTTTAATCATCTATTTTGTTTTACATGGAGAAAACTTGAGTAAATTAGAGTAAAAATATACAATTGAATCTATAAGCCATTTATAGTGGTTAACTTAGTTTATGGTAGAAATCCCATCATGTGGTTCCCTCTTTTCATGAATAGTTACTTGTGTCATTACATTGTGTACTTCTCCCCAAATTCATGAGGGTTGTCACATGTTGTCTTCCCACCTTAAACTAGCTAGTACCTCATGTTGATGTTAAATTTATTATTCAATAGCTCAAACCTTAGGTTTTACCTTTAAATATGAAGTCAGGAATGGGGGAAGATATCCATAAAGTGCCGTAAAGGTAAATATTTTATAATAAGTTTGGATGTAAGGTAACCAGAATGGACCTAACACTCATGTTTATTTGATAAAAAATAGCGAAGATACACTTTTATATATTTTTTGACAACTTGTGTTCACCCATAAAATTAAGGATGATAAGACAATTTATAGGCCAAATAATTACCCAAACATGAAAATTACATAGTTAAAATTTTATTGGAAAACATAGGATCATGACCAATTATAATGATTTTGGGAGTACCATGCAACTTTTGAACTGTATTGAGAAAAATAGAAGCTATTATACTCGTTATAAATGGTTGTGATAAGGAATATAAATGAGCACATTTTTTGAGCCTATCTAAAAATATCATAATGATTTTTTTAACTTAAAACCTTGGTAATCCTATAATGAAATCCATGGAAACCTCCTCCCACTATTTGTTAATGATGGATAATGGTTTTAGAATACAAGGTGTCTTAATTGTTTCTCCTTTGTTCTATTAACATACCATGCATTTTGCCACAAATTTATATATATCCCCATTGAATCCTTCCAAAAATAAATATTTCTTGATTTTATGATATCTCTTAAAATTTATTTAGTGCCCCCTATTAGAGATGCATGAATCTTTTGAATGTTCTTATGATTGAGGATAAATTTGTACATAGGTATAATCTATATTTATAACATAACATGTTCCCTTTCCACTTAATTTTTTTAGAAACACACAAATGATGATAAATATTCTTAATCAATACATGTGTTTCTGATCTTGATTATTTTAACCAATATGATTTCCAAATGATCATTACACATAACAATGCCTCAATTAACTCATCCCTCTTGGAAAGTGCATTTTCTACCACATTCTCTTTTCATTTTTATAGACTAATTAAAAGTCATATCCCAACATTTTAGTCACTCATTTTTATTATTATTATGATTTAAATCATTGTTCCATAATTAATTTAGGCTATCATGATAAATAATTCCTTGAAATCCATCAGATAAAGTCTCTATTACTTAACTAAATGAATAATAGCCATTGCCTCTTTATCATACATTGGATTGAACTTTTTTATCCATTGATTTTATGAATATTGAATGTAATGGGTCTTCCTTATTGAATTACTATTGGGCCCATGCCACATAATGATGCATCACATTTAACAACATACATTTTGGAAAAATTAGGGGTCACCAAAATTAGAGTGGTACACAAATCCTCTTTAATGTTATAAAATTCCATGGTATCTAGTTTAATCAAATGGAATTAATATTTTTTCAAAAAATATATGACTAGATTTATTATGCTACCATGAGTTTTTACAAATATACAATAGTAACATGTTATCTCAAAAAATCCATAAAGGTTATTAAGTGTCTTTATCACTTCCCACTCCATCATATCTTAGATATTCTTAGGGTTTCCTTTCAATCCTTCATGTGAAATAATAAAACCCAATTAATCCACCTTATACACTCAAAAATCAAATTTGGAAGGTTTCTCATAAAGATAATGATATTATAGAACTAAAAATACCTATTTCACATGCTTCAAATGTTATTCGCAAGTTTTTTGTAGATTAAAATGTTATTAAAAACACCAACACAAAATTCCTTAAAAAAAGGCCTAAAAATAATATTCTCAAGATCTGAAATGTAGATGGTGCATTTGTGACACCAAAATGCATAACCATAAACTCATGATGGCTTTCATGATTTTAAAAGTTGTTTTAGGGATATCCTCATCTTTGATATGAATTTGTGGATACCTAGAATGAATATCTATTTGGTAAAATAAATAGTACCATGTAATTCATCAAAAAATCATCAATTACTAGAATAGGTAACCTATCTATAATGATGTACTTATTGAGTTCTCTATATTTAAGGCACATCAACTAAGTGTCATTCTTATTCTACACCATGACCACTAGTGATGAATATTCACTTTGGCTATATCGTATAATACTTGCCTATAACATATATTGTACCATCTCTTCAATTTCACTTTTTGGGCATATGGATACCTATCTAGTTTGATGCTAATTAGTGTACTACCTAGAATTATTATGATGTCATGATCATGTTCTCTTCTTGGTTTTAGGCCTTTTAACATTGCTCTAAAAATTTGGGTGGTCATCAAGAATCAATCATAAATCAAGATGTGTAGACATATTTTTTGTTGAAAATATATGGAAAATTATCATGCTAAAAATCTTTCATCCCCCTTTTTAAATAATATTCATCATCTGATGTAAATTAACCAATTGGGGGGACTTTTCCCATAATCCTCATAGTTCAAATGTCATTTCCTTTCTTATAAAATATTTAAAATTCATATCCCAACATTTTTGTCACCTATTTTTATTTTTATTCTGATGATAATAAATGTTCTAATAATAATTTTATACTATCATGATTAGTCTTTATTTGAAAGTGTCTATCTATCAGATAAGGTCTCCATTTCTTGACTGCATGAAGAATAGTCATCATCTCTTTCTCATAGATTTGGCTTGATTTTGTTTCTTCCCTTGAGTTTACAACTCTCTAACATAATGGGTCTTTATTATTTCATGAGTACTTCCCCCATGCTAGATCTGATGCATCACATTCAACAACAAATGTTTTATAAAAATCACGAGTCACCAAAACTAGAGTGGTGCACATAACCTCTTTCAACTTCTCAAATGCCTTGGTATCTTGTTCAATCTAATTGAATGAATATTTATTCAACAAGGTTGTGAACGTAGTTGTTATGATGCCATAAGCTTTTACAAATCTATGATCATAACATGTTATTCTCAAAAAACCATGAAGGTTCTTTAGGGTATTTGGTACTTTCCACTCCATCATAGCTTGGATCTTATTAGAGTGAATATTTAATCCTTCATGTGAAATAATATTACCTAATTACTCCACTTGAAATACTCTAAAATAACATTTGGAAGGTTTTGCATTATTCTAATGTTGTTATGGAACTAATAATACCTATTTCACATGCTTCAAATATTCTTCCAATTTTTTTTGTAGATTAGGATGTCATCAAAAAACACCAACACAAACATTCTTTAAAAAATAACTAAAAAATTATTAATCAAACTAAAATGTATATGGTACATTTTTGAGACCAAAAGGCATGACCATAAACTCATAATAACCTTCATGAGTTTTAAAAGTTTTTTAAGGATATCTTATTTGTTTATTAGAACTTTAGGATACCCATAATAAATATCTAGTTTGGTAAAATAAATAGTGTCATGTAATTCATCTAACAAACCATAAATTACTAGAATAAGGAACCTATCTTTGATGGTGTACTTATTGAGTTCTATGTAGTCAAGGAACATCCTCAAAGTTTCATCCTTCTTTTGCACCATGACCACTGGAGATGAACATTCACTTTATCTATGTCAAATAATACTTGCATCTAATATCTCATGTACCATATTTTAAATTTCACTTTTATGAGAATATGAATACATGTCTGGTCAAATTCAATGGTGTATTATATATAATTAGTCTGATGGCATGATCATGTTATTTGCTTCGTGGTAGGCCTTTTACCATTGCTTTAAAAATTATTGGGTGGTCATCAAGAGTAAATTATAAATTAAAATGTATAGACACATTTATTGGCTGAACTTATATGGAAAAAAATTACGTTAGAAATCCTTTAACCCCTTTTTAAATAATATTCATCATCTGATGTGAACAAACCAATTGGGGATACTTTGCCCATAATCCCCATAGTTAAAATGTCATGTCCTTTATTATAGACTATTTCAAAGCCATATGCCAACATTAGTCACATTTTTTTGGGTTCTTTTGATGAAATTATTCTTCCAATAAGTATTTTAAATTATCATGATCAATCTTTACCTGAAAGTGTCTATCCATCAAATAAGGTCTATATTACTTGAATGTATGAATAATAGCCATCATCTCTTTATCATAGATTGGATTGAGATTGTTTTCCCCTTGAGTTGATGACTCTTGAATGTAATGGGTCTTCCTTATTACATAATTATTTCCCCCATGGTATATCATGATGCATCACATTCAACAACAAGCATTTTATAAAAATCAAGGGTTATCAAAATTGTAGTGGTGCACATAAATTATATTAGCTTCTTGAATGCCTTGGTATTTGGTTCAGTCTAAAGGAATGAATCTTTATTCAACAAGGATGAAAGTGGAGTTATTATGCTACAATAATTTTTTACAAATATTTTATAGTAGCATGTTATCCCCAAAAATATATGAATGTTATTTACTGTCTTTGGTACATTTAATTCCATAATATCTTAGATCCTTTTAGGTTTAAATTTAAATCCTTCATGTGAAATAGCATTACCTAATTATTCCACCTCATAAAATCCAAAATCACATTTTTAAGATATAAATTTTATGTTTTTATATAATTAATAGTACATGCTTCACATGATTCAAATGTTCTTACTAAAATTTTATATAGACTAGGATGCCATCAAAAAACACCAAGTTAAAATTACTAAAACTAGTATTCATCAAACTCTAAAATGTAGATGGTGCATTTATTAGAATAAAAGGCATGACCATAAACTCATAATGGCCTTCATGATTTATAATTTTTTTTAGGTATATCCTAATCTCTAATCTAAATTTGATGATACCTAAACTAAATATCTAGTATGGTAAAATAAATAGTGTCATGTAATTGATCCATAAAATAATCAATTACTAGAATAAGGAACCTATATTTGATGGTGTACTTATTGATAAATTTGTAGTTGGGGAACATACTCCAAGTTTCATGCTTCTTTTGAACCATGACCATTGGGGTAAATATTCAATTTAGATATGTCAGATAATACTTGCTTCCAATATCTCTTATACCATATTTTCAATTTCACTTTAATTAGTATATATATACCTATATATTCTAATGTTTGGTGGTGTACTACAAATTATTCTGATGGCATGATCATGTTCTATACATGGTGGTAGGTCTTTTCACATTGATCTAAAATCTATTGGGTGGTCATTAGGAATCAAAAATAAATTGATATATGTAGACACTTATTTTGGCTGAACTTCTATGAGAAAAAGTCATGATACAAATCCTAAAGCCCATTTTTTATGAATTTTCATCATATAATGTGAAATAACTAATTGGTTATACTTTCCTTGTAATCCTTTTACTTAAAAAATGATGCCTTCATAATGAAAGTTCATGAATAGTTCCTATAAATTCATCTCTATTGTGCCAAAATTTGTGATCCATTGTACTCCCAAAATAATGTCAACCCAACCCATCCTAATAGTAAACATAGGATAATAAATTAGGTAGTCCCGCATGGCAATCTTAATTCTATGGAATTTTACAAAATAGTTGATTTTTCCACCATTTAAAATCATGTCTTGAAATTATAGAGATAGATAAATAAAATAGTTCAAACAAGTAGCCAACTTACTATCAATGAAATTATTGTACTTCTTGAGTCATTGAAAATTGTCACATTTTATTTCTTAAATAAGCCTACCACCTTAAGAATTTTAAAATTAATTATACCCAAAAGGTAATGACATAATATAGTAGGGCGAGAATATATAGATTCCTCCTCTAGCTCTTCCATACCCTCACATGAGGCCTTATAATCTTCTTCATCTTCATTGTATCATTTAATTTAGAATAACTTATTTTAAGCACATTTATGCCCTTTTCTCCACTTGCTATCACATCCAAAATATAACCCTTTAGAATGTTTCTCTTTAATTTTTTGATGGTTCAATATTGTAGGTTTTGAAAATGATGGTGTTATGAAATTACATTTATATACATGAGATAAATCCCTCATTTTGACCAAATATTTTTCTTCTACGTCACAAGTGAATGGTATGGCTTCAAAATTGGAGTTTGGATTAAACATGTAAAACTCAAGTCGGACGTTATCCTCTACCCCCTAAGAATAGTTCAATAATATTTTTTTCATTAATGTCATCCATGTGTAAGGATTGACTCTAATTTTTTGAATATAATCCATAATTATACCTATTTTTCATAACTTTACAAACTAATTGAAGTAGTTTTCTTAGATATTGTTTTGATACTACATTTGTAGCTCCTTAATAACATTGACCAGATAACAAGAGTGACCTTATTTTTATTTTTAGCACATAAACACCTATACCAAATGGACTACTCAGGTTATAGATAGATAGATGTTGTGATCACCTTTTACACACATGGGGTTTGATGTGGATCAAAGAAATTTTAAATTTGATTGATCTAAGTGAGTAGACCCTTATCATCAAACTTGTGTACTTACACCTTTGGTAGCATATGCTTTGAACCAGTATTGGATTTGTGATTGTTTAGATTGGGAAAACTCTATTGGAGTGGTGGAGGATTATTTTATGGAAATCAAGATGAAATATTGGTTAACTGACCACTCATATTTTATAATTTATACATCATTAAATTCATTTCCACTTTCCTTAAATCAAAATCATCCTTCCTCTCTATGCTTTGTGTATCTAATTAAAATTCTTGTATCACCTCAAAAACTAACATATCTAAATTTTTGGACTCCATGTTGTCAGTTTGAGTAGTTTTTGGAGTGTCTTGACCTTTCCCATGTCTATGAGTGTTAGATATAACCATGAATAAAACCTAGTATAGATAGTTTCAATCATAAAAAAAGTGTACCATTTTATTATTCCATTGTTATTATCTCATCGAGATGAATCTAATAACTATTAATTTTTTTAAGTGTTGAAAAACAAAATCCAAATATTTTTTAAGATTTCAAACAATACTAAAATGGAAAAAATATTCCTAGATCACAAGTTATTTTTTTAATCATACATCTCTTCTAATTTTTTTAACACCAAATATGAAAAACAACACCACATAAAGAATCCCAAATCTATGCTTGGATATTGTAAACGCATAATATTTTGAAACTTTATCAATTACTGATGCTTTCTCTCTTTCAAGAACCTATCAAGTCTTAATGTTTCTAAGTGTATATCTTAAGGGGTGCATTAGGAAAGTATTGGATAGACCATTATTTCTTCAAAGTATAATTGTCCATACACTACCACTTGATATCTACACAACCATCTCCTAAAAATACTTCTCTAAGATTTTCTTCCTATTTTGCACCCTCCTCTAGTCATTTTCTACCTTTATTAGCCATTCCATACCCTAAAAACACTTTAAAATAGTTTTCAATACACTTTAATTCCCATCAACCTTGTATTCTAATTGATAATACTCATTTAGGATTTAGGTCAGCCCTTGGCTGACCTAAACCAAAACTTAATTTGTTTTTATCAATAATGATACAGAGTCGATTGGGTTGACCCTATCAGCTAAACTTTTAGAAAGGTTTATGGTTAGATTTATCTATATATACACACTCATTTCATTATTTATGGAGAAATATAATAAAAATAATATTATATTTCACATATGCTTATCGACCATTCTACTTGAGGAGCATATCTTAGGGGCATAGCTTAAGGTTTCAATATTTTCTTTAGTGATACATATCTTGTATTGTGGACAAGTCTTTTTTATTTATAGATAGGCTATGTAGATTAGATATAATTCATTTTCATCCTTATATACCATAACAACCTCTTCTAAATCACCTTTTTGAAGGCAGAGATTGAGGCTAGATGGGTTCATCTTCAAAGGAAATTATTCTTAGCTTTGTTCCTCCTTTATAAGAGTAGTAAAATAACATGTGTACTTCTCTCCCATGTATTAGGATTTTGTATACATTAATGTGAGTATATATATTCTATGAATACTCAATTTAATTTTTATTACCTCCACATTATAACACACAATTTAGTGAGCACTAGATTAAGATTTTACTTTACTTATTAGTTACTTTCATAAATATGAAAATATAGGACCTAGTTAGGGTTATTACATAGTTTTGCTTGACTAGAGGCTTTGATACCCTACATAAACATAATATTTTCACACTTTTATTGATTATTGATACTTCATATATTGTAAGAACCTATCGAGTCTCAATCTCTTTGAATGCATGCCTTAAGGGGTGCATCGAGAAAGGGGTGGGTAGACCATTGGTGCTTCATAAGATTATTGTTCCTTTTTCCACTTGTCTTATAAAATATTTCCTCCTAAAACCTTGAACCCTAAGCTTATTTCTCTCTTTCCTAACCATTCCTATCATTTTCCATGCTTTATACCTCTTTTTTTTCTTTATCTCCCTTTTTCTTATTCAACAAGCTATGTCATCCATATAGATTGTTAGGATTCTTATTCAGTAAGCTAGGTCAACCTAGTTGACTTAGCATGTTTTGGTATCACTTTTTCACTTTCACTTATTTATCTCTGGGTCAACCTAGTAGATACTTTAGGCACTTGATTGATAGTGTGATAGGTTGACTCGATTGACCTAGCACAACTGACATATTTGAAAGTATTTAGGGTGAGATATTACTATATATACAAGGTAATTCCTTACCATTTCATAAGAGAGTTGAATTAAGAAAATAAGTGTGAATGAACATCTACTTATTGACCATTCTACTTGAGGAATAAATATTTAGGATTCAATAATTTATTTTAGATCTTAATCTTGTCTTATGGAGAAGTATTTTGGATGCTTAGGTAGGTCATGTATTTTAGAGCTAATTTATCTTGGTTGTCCTTACAAGCCACAACAATATATTGTGAAGCACCATTGGCCAAGGGAGAGGTTGAGACTTGATATTTTCACCTTCAAAGGTAAGTATTGCTAGCTTTATTTCTCCTTTATAAGAGTAGATAGATAATGCAATATGTATTATTCTCTCCCCATGTATTAAGATTACATCTACATTGATGTGAGTATATGTATCATATACATGTTTAGTTTAATTTTTATTTACTTGTTTTGTTCTAACCCCTACTTTGTGCCACAAGCTTTGATAAGAACTAGATTAGTTTACTTTTCTTATTATTAGATTAGTTTATTTTCTTATTTATTATCATAAGTTAATGTAGAATCCATATGACTCTTTTAGGGTTATTGTGTGATTTTGTTAGACTGTAGGTTTTGGAACCCTACCTAACATGATGTGTTGTGATAGATGATACAAGTGATCCCATAATAAGTTCTAATGGATCCTCATATTGGTCATGATCCCACTTAATAAGTGTATGCCCCAATTATAAGTTTAGGTGTGATCTATCTTATTTGATTCAAGATTGATTTATGTGTGTCATGTAATTCTAATTGCATACATTCTAGTGAACCTGACATGAAAACAAACCCTTACAAGATTTCTTTCATTTACTTTCATTCCTTTTTATCATATAGTTTGACCTATTGGATCGATTCTATTGACCTAGATATTTATCTCTATACATGTATTTTTATGTTTTCAGACTACTAGGTCGATCAAGTTGACCTAGTGCATTTTCAAACTTTTAGTTCAATCAACAAGATTGACCAGGTCAACCTAGTGCATTTTTAGCACTTTTTCAATAGGTTCTTATATTACTTGGTTGACTAGCTCAAACCAATTTGTAGGTTTTTGGAAATTTTATAAAAGTTTATTGATCATAAATATCTTTCATTTACATCTCTAAACCATTTACTTTAATTTCTATTCTTTTTTATCTTTATGTTTTATACTTTCCTTTCACATTTTTTAATATTTAAAACTACCCTTACATAGACAACTAGGTTGACTTGGTTAACGTATTTATATTTTCTCTCATAATTTTATATCACCTTTATCATCTTCTTTATGTCATTATGAATCCAATGCATTTTATGGTTTTTAAAATGGATAAGTAGAACTAAAGATATAGGTAAAACAAGAAATCAACCCTTGTCTACTATACTAGGTTGACCCTATCGACCTAACATATTTTTCAGCCCCTATGAATTACACTAGGTTGACTTGGTTGACCTAGCACTATTTAAAATATTTTCCCTCTTTTTTTTCAACCTCTATTCACTATACTAGGTCGACCCTGTATAGTTTTATAGTCCCTATTTTTGCAATAGGTCAACCATGTTGACCTAGTACTATTTTTGTCACTTATTATTTTCCTTATGTGTTTATTTAATCTTGTTTCATCATGATGACATATTTTCATCCTTATCTTAGTATAGAACATTTCATAATCAAATACTTAGATAATAACCTCACTTATTTCATTACTTCCAATGAAACTATCTAATTTCTACCTTCCCCTTCTCCTAGGCCTAAACATCTCACTACACAATGTAATGTAGTTGAGATCCTTCATCATAATCTTCCTCTCAATACCAATTTTATGAATCCTTCATCACATAATACTAATAAAATTAATAATCTATATGTTTCCCAATTATTCAAAAATCTTGATGATAGTACTATCTACACTCCTACCAAGGATGGTGGTTTCACCAAGCTTCCTTCTCCTTCTACCACACTTAAGAAAAATAATACCAATGTTAGTAATCCTCCACCTACAAATGATTCCCCTTCCACCAACACTAATAATTCTCTTCCTATCAGCACTAATACCCCTCATATAAACACTAATCCACCTATTGATACAACTTAACTTCTTGCACAAGTCATAAATCAAATGAACATCATGCAAAATTCCAATCAATCTCAAAAGATGACCATAAAAAAACACTTATGCAAAATTATTAGTAAACCATCTCAATTCATCATGTCTCAACCAAATAAAAATTTTGTCCATCCTCTTAGAGATGCCAATGGAAATATCATCCCTCAACCTCCAACGAATAACAAAATGCTTCAACATATTCAAAATGAAATTTTAGCTCCATTTATTGCATCCATATATATTGGAAACATTTCTCCAAATATAACATATAATGGGATTAAGGACCTAATATATTTCTTAAGTCTTTTGGTAATGTTTATAAGGAATGGATCCAAACTAACACCTTTTCTACCAAAAAACTCTTAGCCAAAATCTTTGTTGGTGATGTGCTTGAATGGTAAAAACAACTTGATAGACATTCCATCTCACAACTAGAGGATTTAGTCAATGCTCTAGTGAAGGAATTCCAACATGATGACATTCCTGAAAACTATCTTAGTCATTTTATCAATGCTAAGCAACTCCCTAATGAATCTTCTCATACTTTCATCAAATGATGGAAGTCTCTTTCTCATAATGTATACCATAACATGAATAATGATACTCATTTAAAACTATTTTTTCACTTCTCTTAAACCTTCCCTTCAATACAAAGTTGAATCTTTTCACCTCAAACATTAGAAGAAGCCTTAGACCAAGAAAAAAGACAAGACTTTCTTATGACTCAATTTAAACCATCTCAAACAAATACTAAATCATCTTTCCAATCTTCTTCTCATACACTTGATTCATTCAAGTCTCCCCAAACTCAAAATGAAACATTCAATTCAACCAATTTTACCCCAACCCACCTTCCCTTGAGCTTATAACAACTTAAGGATAAATTGCTACCCTTTAAACCCATGATTTTTGATCCTTCCAAACCTCCTCCAAAATGGTACAATATTGATAAGTTTTTTTGGTGGCATGCTATTACAGTTCATTCTCATGATCTTCACTGATTTCTCATTTCTTCTTTGGTCCACATTTCAATCTTAACATTCTCACAAAATAATGTTATCAAGACTATATTCAATATTTTCAAATTAAATCTCATGAACCATAACCACATCAACATCACCAACATTATGAAAACACCTCATCTTCTAATTTTATTCAAACCATAATTGATCCTTCTTCCCATACCAATAAGGAAAGGATATCTAAGATGAATAACTTTAAACATAGTGTGACATTCATTGAACATAAATCTCTTAAATCAAATGAACCAAAAAAGTACCTAGTCCAAATTCCTACTGCAAAGCATATCATACATGGTCCTCCTTATATTATCATACTTATCTTAAACATCATATGACACATTCAACCTCCCTAAAATCTACCAAACCAACACATTTACCTATTCCAAATGCACCTACTAACCCAATGGAAATCATTATAATGGATCAATATCACCTTGCTCCAACTCACATATTGGGGCATCTTGTGATGCCCATCCACATGTACATTAAAACTTTGGGGTATCTTGTGATGCCCATCCATATATCCATTCAGACTTTGGGGCATCTATCAATTCCCATCCCTACATCCACTTATCCTTGGGGGCATCTTGTGATTCCCACTCTTATTCTACAATGCATAATAAAAAATGCATCCATATTTAAGAAACATTTCAAGAATTATAGAATTATCTTTCAAAAGCTCATATTTGATACAGACGTTATCATAGGTCTTGTTCTTTTTGTCTCATTTTTATTTATTTTTTCATATTTTTATGCTCTTTTATCTTTATTATACATCATATTTGGCATTTCTTTTCATTTTTACCTTTATATATCTCTTTTATTCTTTATATTTTTATATCATTATTGTCCTTAGTAGATTTATAATCATTTTCCCCATTTTATTTAACTTTTACTTCTTGATTTATCATAGTTTTATTTTTCTTTCGACGTTTCTCTTTTGGCACCCTTGTGGGTTTATCTTTTGTGATTTTCTTTAGAAGACCATAGATAGAACCTGACACCCCTAAAAAAATTACCATCTTTTACTTACTTATCATTCTTTTGCTGCTTGCCAATGTTTTAGATTAAGGTAAAAGCAGGTTTTGAAGGGGCCCTGAAACCCTTTACAGACCAAAAAAGATAAAGCAATACAAACCCCCTAGACAGGCAAACCCACTAAAAAATAGTAACAAAACCAAGGTTTACATGGACCTGAAACCAACAAAATAAACTAGTTAAAGCTCCCCAGGTTTTACAAGGACCTGAAACCCAAACAAGAAAACTAGGCTCTACGACCTGAAACAAGAAACCAAGGTTTACAGGACCTATAACCTTAAAAAATTCCATGCAATAATAGATCTGCACATTTCAAAGCCGTGTTAACATGAGGAAGGGTTTTAAGGGGGCCGCATAAATGTTCACCCTCAGCCCCCAACCCCAACCAAACAAATAATGAAACAATCCCCAGAACAAGCACCGCCTTCGCCCAATCCATCCACCTGATCATCAACCCATTCTCCCCCTCTGCTAAACTCAGAGGATTCACTGCCTTGGCAATCAAAATTTCATCAAAGACATCTGAAAGCACTTCTACATGAGCCACGACCCAACATATAGAAGGCAATGGTGAATAACCAGATCTGGCATCCACCCCTAAAAAACTCATCTTCAATCTTGACCTTGGGGTTATAGAAAAAATAGAGCCCCTCCTGATCCACTATTATCACATCAACTACTACCACGAGGATCCATTCAAGGCACTCCCCACAGCCATACCCTCACCACGAGTGCTGGTCAAGTATCTCAATGGCCAACTCCTCTCCACACACTAGTTTTGACAGTCCATTCAGGGAAACAAAGTTTCCCCCATCACGCAATAAATAATTCTCATTTCCGCACCACACTTAGCACCATGGTTCCCTTTGCATCTGAGAACTGGTCGCCAAAAACCATGGCCGTGAAGGTTAGGGTTTCAATGTGGCCATATCTGTGGCTGTGCTCCCTCTCCCCTCATCCACTACTTGCCAATGTTATTTTGGCATCCTTTTGGTATTTCTTTATGAGGTGATTTATACAAAGGTTCCCTCACTTTTTTCTTATTAGTACCCCTTGGGTTTTACTTTTGTGAGTTTCTTGTTAAGATCAAAGATAGGACCCATCCCTCCTCATAAAATTACCATTCTCTTCATGTTCTTTATGATCCTTATTATTATACATTAGCTTTTGCTTCTTTTGTTAGATCAAATTTGTAAATAATCTATGTTAGCATGTTTTCTTCCATTTCCTGCATTCTTATGATAAGGAATCACACCTTTATTTTCATTGTAATCCTTTTTTCCATTTATCACATTTTTTGTAATTTTAATAAATTCAAATTGTTCCATGTGTCATTTCCTCTTGATTTCCCCCTTTCTTTCACCTTCACATTAGATAAAATAAGGTCAAAGTCAAGATAACACTTTTATTCTACCTAGATTTATGAGACTGTTAGACCCTATGCTTTTTGAATTTATCTCTCTTAGAAATTTTGTCCCAAGTTTTCAAATTAAATTCATATTTATCATCCATTTTTGGTCTTCTAAATCCATATGGAGGAAGAATCTTAAAAATCCATCAATAAAGTTAAAAGACAAATCATTTAAAATAAAAGGAAATGATATCTAAAAGGCAACATACAAATTCAAAATTCAAATTCACACCAAAAGACATGATTAAAAGCACATATCATATGTTTAATTGAAGATCAAACTCCACAGTTAGCTTCACATAGATCCTAAGTCCTTTGGGGTGTGGTAGGCCAGTAGATTGGAATAGGAGAATTCAAAAAAATCTATAGTGCTAACTACTTTCTCATGCAAGTACCCAATCTTCACAGTAGACTAATGGCTCTGTAAAGGGTCTTGAAGAGCAGGGAACACATCATGGGGAGGTAGGTCCATTTTAATTTTTCATGCATATAGCCTTCATGGGATGATCTATATACTCCATTTATTGGCCTAAGACTTGTGTAGCTAAGAAAGTTCTTCAAAGTCCTTAAGGTTGATAGTCATCTTATTTTTATAAACCAAATTTTAGTGTCTTGACTTCATTAAAGAGTTCTTATACCTTGGTTTTTCCTTCATTATCCCCACCACCCATTTCATTTCCCCACTTGATAATCAAATTATGATTCCATATCTATTTTCCATCTTCTTTAAATCCCTTCTTTATCTCTTAAAAACATGCTAGCATTAATTTGTTTTAGTTTTATCTATCTTCAGAGTAAAAAAACATATTTTGAGTAACTATGGATCACTCTTTTCTTTCATTTGTCATTATTTTTCTTCCCTTATATTGTGGATAGTTGAGTCTCAACCCCTTTTTCCATTATTAATTATTTTTATTTATGTATGCCTTCTTCATGTTTGTCTTACATCTTGACTTACATTTCATTTGACATTATTTCATATTTTTCTTTATGTTTGATTCTTTCATGCCATCTTACATGCACTTACTTTTTACCTTCTTCCATATCTTTATTCACTTTGTCTTATATTGCTATTCATTTTTACCATTTATATTTTACATGCTTTCTAATCTCATTTGTCATTTATTTCCAATATCTTATCTTTTATTTACCTTAAATATTCTAAAACATCACCTTAATAATCCTATAATTTCCAAATTTTTCTAAAAATCTTTGTCTTTTCCACTAATATATGCCTATCTTCCAAAAAGTTTGATTTTTGGCTATTTTTTGCACTAACTTCTATAGGTTCACCTAGTGTGATTTACATTGGATAGCTTCATCTCTGTTACAATATAATTATTTATCTATGGAACTAAGGTAATTTAAAGGTATGTGTTTTTCAATTATTTCCTTTCATTTATCTTATTTTATTCTTACTATACTTTATTTAGCATCAATAATATGTGTTATCATGTTTATCCCAAAGCACCATCCTATGTTACACTTATGTGACACATGATGAGTTTTGACTAGGGAATATGTATACACATAATATTTTCACACTTTTATTGATTAATGACACTTATTATCTTGAAATAACCTACCAATTATCAATCTCTCTAAGTACATGCCTTAAGGGGTGCACCAAGAAAGGGGTGGGTAGACCATTGGTGCTTCATAATATTATTGTTCCTTTGCCACTTATCATTTACAATATTTCCTCCTAAAAACTTGAACCCTAGCTTATTTATCTCTTTCCTAACCATTCTTATCATTTTCCATGATTTATCCCTCTTTTCCTTGCTTTATCTCCCTTTTTCCCATTCAACAAGCTATGTCATCCATATGGATTTTTAGGATTCATGTTCAGTTATCTAGGTCAACCTAGCATGTTCTGGTATCAATTTTTCTCTATTTCTTATCTATATGACTCTTAGCTGACCTAGCACAGACTTTAGGCACTTGCCCAATAATGTGCTAGATTGACCTAGTCAACCTAGCACAGTTGACATGTCCAAAATCTTTAGGGTGAGATACTACTATAAATACAAGGTCATTCCTTACCATTTCATAAGAGATTTGAATTAAGTGAATAAGTATGAATGAAAATCTACTTATTTACCATTATACTTAAGGAATAATTATTTAGGGATCAATACTTTCTTTTGGAGCTTCGATCTTGTCTTATGGAGAAGTCTTTTAGATGCTTAGGTAGGTCATGTTGCCTAGAGCTAATTTATCTTCATTGTCCTTACAAGCCATAATAATCTCTTGCAAAGCACCATTAACCAAGGTAGAGGTTGAGACTTGGTAGGTTTGTCTTCAAAGGTAATTATTCCTAAATTTATTTATCCTTTGTAAGTGTAGATAGATAATGCAATATTTATTCTTTTCTCCCATGCATTAGGATTCTGTATACATTAACGTGAGTATATGTCTCCTATACATGTTTAGTTTAGTTGTTATTTATTTTTTTGTTTTAACACATACTTTGTGCCGAAGTATTTGGTGAGCACTATATTAGTTTACTTTTCTTGTTATTAGATTAGTTTACTTTTTTGTTTATTATCATAAGTGAATATAAAAACCATAGGACTCTTTTAGGGTTATTATGTGATTGTGTTAGACTGTAGGTTTTAGAACCCCACCTAACGTGATGTGTTATGATAGATGATACAAGTGATCCCATAATTAGGTCTAATATATCCTCATATTGGTCATGTTCCCATTTAACAAGTGTATGCCCCAATCAGAAGTGTAGGTGTGATCTATCGTATCTGATCTAGGATTGATTCATATGCACCATGTAATTTTGATTGCATACAGTACCTGCCCTAATGATTTAATTATGACACAAGATCCTTTTAATAGGTATACGGATCTATTTTGGTTATGACCCTAAATAAATAATGTATCAATAATTAGAAGTGTAAGTAGGATTTATCTTCTTCAAGCTAGGATTAAATTATAGATCATTTGCATTTTACTTTGCATACATTCTAGTGAACCTGATGTGAATCTCACCCTTACAGGTTTTATTTCATGCCATAATTTTTATCATCATATCATATTTTCATATATTTTTAGTAATGTATCAAACCATTCAATATAGTTCTAAATTTCTATGTGTGGGTTTAACATACAGTCACTTCAAAATGACTTTATTTTATCTATG
This sequence comes from Torreya grandis, assembly GCA_037957365.1. Classification (NCBI taxonomy): domain Eukaryota; kingdom Viridiplantae; phylum Streptophyta; class Pinopsida; order Cupressales; family Taxaceae; genus Torreya; species Torreya grandis. Next base: position 182,728 of record JARHVA010006154.1, on the reverse strand, counting down.
TAAATATTTGTCAATTACAGGTTACTGGATCAAGTAGTTTAGCACAATATTATTCTTTAGTTATAGATTGGAATATATAGTCAAATAATTTGAATTTATCTTCTATTTTATTCTATCAACATATATGTTTATAAACATAATTAAACATGTTGACTCTAATTGTTATCTCTTTTTAGCATACAGGGTTTTGTAAAATTGGTCGAACTAGTTGACCCAATTGATAGAATTTAGAAACAACATTTGAGGATCACATCATAAAAAATTATAATCCAAAATGTCTTCAAGCCCACCAAGTTTCATTTTTTATCTCTCTCTATAATTTTAGTTCTTCCTTCAATACTATTTTTCACAAGTTTATAGTTTGTAAAACTATGACCCTATAGTGAATTGGGTCGACCTAGTTAACTTAATTCTATAGTTTATCTTGCATATAAAATATAGTAAACCTATTTAATTATGTTCTTATAGACCTTAAATATGTACAATAATAATGACCCAATCAACTCTATTATGTACTATTTGTATCCAATGTCACTTGAACTGATTATGTACTATTCTTAATCAATGAATTAACATCTATTTGCTAGTAATTAATTCACCTTTCCTTTTCAATTTTTTACATGCTTAGAATTAACTCACATAGATTAAATAGGGGGGTTTTCAAATTACTATTTTAGTTACACTATTTTAATCTTTTTTACACACTACCAAATCAATTTACATTCAAAAAACATTAAACATTTCTCTTCCTAAGGCTTGCCTATTTAGATTTCATCATCAATGGGGGAAGTTGACTTGGTTTATTGGCCAAGTATAAATACATGGTTGATGATATATATCAAAAAATCACCCAATACCCTTATCATTTCAGAATTGTTAAGTGAGGGGGTAGACCCTAATACCAATCTAGTACCATTACCAATATATATCCCTTTCATCCCAAACATCCTAAAACCAACCTTAGATTGCTTTCTAGGTCCTTGGTCATCCAAATTTTTTATCACATTAAAATTACACTTTATTATAACTTAATAACACTTAGGATGACCAACTAGTTAAAATTTACTTTTCATTTGTTATTTTCTCTTTAATCATTATGTGTTATATTGAATAATTTGCATTGACCAGTGTTGGTATAAGTTTTGTGTTGTGTGTTCCAATTTAATCAGTCACATTGATCCAATTATTTGTTTACTAGCTCTTTTTTTTCCAAATTTATCTTACAAAATATTTCCCTATTTTATAGCATTGTCATATTGGTCTATATAGTCTCTTATAAACTATACAGTCTTCTTTCCTACAATACATAGTCAACCTACATGACTATATATCCTTATCTCGCTATTCAATTTTCTATTTAGTATTACATAGTCAACTTGCACAACTATGTATCCTTATCAAATTATTTAACTTTCCTGCCTGCAATACATAGTTGACCTATATGACTATGTATCTTTATCTTTCTATTATATTCCCTAGGTTATATACCATCATTAACTAGTTTAACTCCATGTCCTATTTTTTTATTTTGTCTTTACATCATCCTTTTTAGCCTATTTCTCTCATCATGAACTTCCTATTTGAAGACAATATAGAATTTAACTCAATATATATGATGATCCTTACTATTATTTTTCCCTATCAACAACTTGTGGCTTCCACTTTAGATGAAATCAGTGTGCATGTGGACAATCATACTACTAATTATGATAATACTTTTTTATATTAAATTTGTAACCCTATTTTCTCCTTATAAATCATAAAAAATTAGAGTACACACATGAAATTATTTTCTTCATTAATGAATTTACTCAACATAGTGGAAAAGACCCTTCAACTATTTACAATCTCATGATAAGTGGACAAGCAGAAGAATCCCATTCACCCTCCCCTACATTCTCTCATAGATTTGGGGGAGATAATTTTTTTATTTCTCAAACTATCCCTTATATTTTGACTCATTATCATACTATGACATCTTTTTTTAATTTATTCAACCTCCATGCCATGTATATCTATTAACATGGTCGGTTCAACATCTAGTGAGCCTTTTCCAAGACCCCTCCTTCTCAATCACTTCACTAGTGCACCATTTTTTACCAATGGTAATCATGCCACTAGTGATTATTTTTATTCCCGTGCTAATCCTTTTACCAGTGCATCTTTCATAAACATGTTAATCATGCTACTAGTGCCTCCTCTTATATCAATGCCTCTCAATCCACTAGTATTATTCATGCCACTACTCATAGTATAACCCAATCCACTAATATCAGTTATAATATTTTTCATGCCATGTAAACTAATAAAAATACCACTCAAATCCATAAACTCTTATTACAAAATCTTAATCAAATGAAAAATTTTCAAGACAATAATGCCAATCAAATGATGCAAATGTAGAATCACCTTATTCACTTTTAAAATCAACCTCAACAAGTTTTATGGGGAGTGCAAAATCAAAATGACCCCCCACCTCACATTAGGGATTCCCATTATAACCTCATTACCCAACCACCCCTTATTAACAAAATTATTAAACATATTCAAAATAAACCTCTTACACCTCAATGATCTAATATAAACATAGGAGGTATCACACATACCATTGGTTATAATGGGTCAACTAATCCTACCTTATATTTAAAAACATTTGGTAATCTATATAAATATTGGGTCAAATTAAACACTTTTATTGCTACAAAAATATTAACAAAAATGTTCTTTGGAGATGCTTTAGATTAGTATAATCAAATTAAGTCCCATTATATCACTAGCTAGATGATCTAGTTAACTCTCTACTATAAGATTTTCAAACTAGTGAACTCCCTTAAAATACCTTGGCTCACTTTATCAATTGAATCAACTTGAAATGAAAACCACATACTATTTCATCAAATAATGGGAGAAATTGTCTAATAACTTTGTGCATAACATGGTAGATGATAATCTCTTTCATTTATTCACTACTCTTTATCCTAAGTCATAATATCAAGTTAGGACTCTCTCTCTCTCTCCAAGAACTTTAGAAGAATCCCTCAACCAAGCCAAAGCCAATATTTTCTCATGCATTAGTTTGAGCCATCCCAACATACCATGGGCACTCACATGCTCATTAAAATAAAATTCATCATGATACCAATGATGGTGTCATCAATTCCTATGATACCTATTATACCTAACTTTCCTTAATTCTTTTGTTTAAAAAGAATGGGGACCCCCTTTTTTTGATTTGGCATTGTTTTTTAAATTGTACTCTATGTAGTTGTGGAAGTTTTATCAGATTACTCCTTAATATTAACACTTGAAAGTAAAAATAATGATATTATACATTTTAAGCTAATTTATTAACACCTTTCAAGTGTTTTTGAAGTTATGCAAGTTTTGGGACTTTATTTTATTCAAAACTATTTTATTCAAGATTTAGTCTTTAGACATTTTGTTCAATACTCAAGTTCAAAAACATTGATGATTGAAAATTTTATTCAAAATTTCCACGCTATACATTTTGTTTTGAATTTTGGTTTTTAGAGAAACTATTTGAGGTGTGTTCATAAATATTTTTGTTCAGATGCTATTTTCAAAGGATTTGGTCTTTAGGCATTTTGTGTGGAGGATTTATTCATCAAAAATTTTGCTAAGAACTTTTTAGAAACTTTTCTCTTCAAAACTTGTGTTTGGGATTTATTCATCAAAATTTATATTAAAAGTTTCCATATTAGATGTTTTATTTTGGACTTTTGTTCATAGGATTTGTTTGATATTTATTTTTCAAATGTTTATTCATGACTTATGCTCAAGTTTTCCATCATTCAGAGGTCTTGTTCAAAATATTTTTCATTAAATTTTCTATATCAGAGCTTTTGTTCAGATATTCTATTCAAATGATTATTCTAAAGGATTTGGTCTTTGGATATTTTGTTTGAAGTTTGTGTTTAGATCCTTTAATTCATAAGAATTAGTTCCTCAATCCCAAGACAAAATTTAAATATTGACTCCCAATTGATGAAATCCCACTAGGCTTAACCAACAAAGTGAAAATACTTCGTGACACTTACCAAACAACATAAGACACTAGCTAAACTAACAATATTTGAATTTTACAGGTAAAGCAAGTATAAAAACATTGGACATTAAAAGTGCACAAACCAGAAATGAATGCAAAAGGCTATATCAATAACATATGACCATTGATGTGTTCATTTGATAACAATCAAAATTTGAGCTCACTTGCTACTTTATGAATAAACCCTAGACACCTACAAATCCATTGCAAAGAAACAACTAACAAAGAGGAATTTTCATAGTAAAGGAAAACATAACTTTGATAAAACTATAAAATTACAATGGCTTCATCATCTTGGAGATTCAAAGGAGTACTACCACCATCCTAATTCTCTATTAAATATTTCATAGAGTATATAAACATGGTGTTCAATGCAACAATATTCAATGATAGGTATGCTAACTACTCAAAATTATGGTATGTCATTGATGTTGTCTATGCATTTTATTATGAAGGATATTCATCCCCAACACAATGTGAAGTATTGATAGACCTACTCTCCCTCAAGAGATAAGGACTTCACTACATGGCATCTAAACACAAATTTATTCCATAAATTAACCTACTACAAGACTTGTTCTTTGTTAGTGAGGTGACACAAGATTCCTTCTTACATCACATGGATCACAAAACATTCATGGCTTACATCTTTGGTCATTATTTCTAAAGGTACTTATCTTTGATGATCCTAGATGCTATATTTGATAAGCATAGGATGGGGACATGGAACAAGCATAGTTTAATTGATAAAGTTTTAATATCATGGATTCTTACAAAGGATTTTATGGTCCTAAAATTAAAGGCCCTTTCCCACATTAGCAAAATCAAAATGGTGGTCTACAACAAAAAGTCCCTATTGAATAAACTCTATAGCATGCCAAGTATCCATTTTCTTCACCTAGACTGGGTTCCACTTTTAAACATGTGTATTACCTCAAATATGATGTTTGCCCTGGGAGATATTATCAACCTCAAACTAAGGGATCATGTTCTGCATAAAGGTAAAAGGCCCAATTCAATTGGCCATTTTTATATGATGTCATACATTCTCAATGTTGTAATGGGAATAGTGTATAGGGAATTTGGAGAGCTTTGGATCCTAGCTACTAACTATATAAATAATCACATTTGTGATTATTTTCAATTCATGGACATATATGCATGTACTAAGCATATGATTCAAATTATCAATGATGTATATCATCATGTATGGCAGGCTATCCATGAGTCCCCACTACCTAAGATATCTAATAATATAGAAATTACATTATCAACTTGGGAGCCTAATGGATATACCTAGACTATACGGTGATCATGGTTGATAGTAATAAGGTCAACCCCTTGCACTTGCACAATACATGCTAGATAAGATTCCAAAGTAAGAGATCACATTCTAACTTTGGTGGAGTATGGAAGAGGATCTCATAAAAAAAAGAAAGGTGCATTTTATGGGTCTCATATGATAATTGATAGAAGGTGCAATATGATGATGAAACACTTTGAAGATGTAGGCAATAAAAGAAAGCACTATCAGGTGGCCACCTTGCCTCATATAAATTGGGATCCTCATGGTTAAATTCAAAATCATATTGAGGGATTTGGTATTCCATACCAACATGTTCCCTATGACCATGGATTTTTGTTCTTAAATCAAAAGGATGATGTCCAAGTCATTAAAAGGGAACAAATTTCACGACTTAAAGATGACCATTTAAATATTATTTAAGGAAAACCATCAATTTTAGTTTAGGAGATGCATACAAGGCTACCACCCCTAGAGGATGGACCACTTTAGACTTTTGGGACCACAGACCCCTAGAATAAATCAAAGAATAAGAGGGGCCTTCTTAAGAAGCTCCCAAAGTATTGAAGGCTATGAAGATAAAACCTATTCTAAGTAAAATTGAACATAAGGGAGGTTAAGGGGATCTAATTGACTTGGACTCCTTGGATGTAGAAGGCTAGGAACACCAAGTTACATTGCATGTGAAAATGTCTATAGTTGTATTGCCTTTGAAATAATCTATATGCAATTAAAAATGCATTAAATCCACAAATCAATCCTATCTTAGAGAAGATAGATCTTACTTACACTTACAATTAATGATACATTAGATAATTGGTAATATGACCAATATGTGGATCTATTAGACCTAATTAGGGGATATTTTATAATAATAATAATATCATTAGGAAGGGTTCTAAAGGCTCTACTTAAGCAAAACCATGTGATAACCCTAATTAATTCCTATGTTTTCATATTCACTATAATAATAACAAGTACAACCAAAACCTAATCTAGTGCTCACCAAATCTTGTGGCACAATGTGGGGGTAATAAACAGCAACAATAAACATGCATAGGATACATATACTCATGTCAATATATATACATAATAATAATGCATGGAAGATAAGTATAAATTCATATATATCTACTTATACAAATGAGGTACAAAGTTAAGAATACTTACCTTTGAAGATAAAACCATTGAGCTTCAATATCTCTCTTGGCCAAGGTGATTTTCAAGAGGTTGTTATGTTATATAAGGATGACAAGGATAAGTTATCTATAGGATACACAACCTGTCAATGCATCCAAAAGACTTATCCACAAGACAAGATCCGTATCTCTAAAGAAAAAATAAAACCCTAAGCTTGCTCCTCAAGGAGAATGGTGGATAAAAAGATGTGAAATAGTTCTTATTTATTCTCTTCTCTAAATAATGGTAAATGATTTTGATTATATAGGAAAATTTTTACCTTATCCCTTCTAAAATTTTTGGCTTATAGGGTTAACCCAATCTACGTAATATCATTATTGAAAAAAACTCACTAGATCATGGGCTAGGTCAGCCAAGAGCTCACCTAGACCCTAAATGAGTTTCACCAATAAGAGTACAAGGTCAACCAAGTTGACCTTGTCATGTAAACTATCAAAATGGGTTTTAGATTGGGAAAAGGGGTAATAAAAGTAGAAAATGACTGGAGGAGTGTAAAAGAGAGAATAATAATCTTAGGGGAATGGTTTTCAAGAGATAAGTGTGTAGATAATAAATGGCAAAAGGGACAATAATCTTGAAAATCACTAATGGTCTACCCACCCATTTTTTGGTACACCCCTTAAAGCATGCACTCAAAAAGATTGAGACTCAATGGGTTCCTTAAAGATAAAGAACATCAATAATTGATAAAAGTTTTGAAATAGTATGTGTATACATATGCCCCACTCGAAGCTCATCATGTGTCATGTAAGTGTAATATGGGATGGTGCTTTGGAAATAAAACATAATGACACATAATTATGATGCTAAGTAAAGTGAAGTATGGAGTAAATAATATAAATGAAAGGACAAAATGTAAAAACACATACCTTTACATACCTTAGTGTTATAGATATATAAGGAGATTGTGAGAGAGGTGAAGGGGTCCAATGTGAGGAAAATTAGGTGAACCTATAGAGATTAGTGCAAAAAGAGGAAAAAATAAAAAAAAATTGAAATATTGGAATATTATAGTGGAAAATATTCTTTATGATGTCACAATTCTAGAACTTTTTATGGTTTTAAAAATGAGTTAGTAGAAATAAAGATATAATCAAAACAAGGAATCTAATGGTAAATATTTGAAGGGTTAATATTTTTGAATAATAAATTTAAATAG